>MJUU01003337.1:70971-88654 GCA_002080025.1 Modiolus philippinarum | reverse complement strand
TTTTTTTTTGTTCCATTTCTGTTCTATTCGTCCTAGTTCTAGAATCTAGTTTTCATTTTGTTATTTTTTATATTTTTTTCTGATCGTTTCTTTTTTTTTGTAAAAAAAGGGGGGGGGGGGTTTATTGCTTTTGACCCCTGTAATGGGCTAAGTTAACTGTTAAGCTTTTGACCCCTGCAATGGGCTAAGTTAAGTGTTAAGCTTTTGACTCCTGCAATGGGCTCAGTTAAGTGTTAAGCTTTTGACACCTGTAGTGGGCTAAGTTAACTGTTAAGCTTTTGACTCCTGCAATGGGCTAAGTTAAGTGGTAAGCTTTTGACCCNTTTTTTTTTGTTCCATTTCTGTTCTATTCGTCCTAGTTCTAGAATCTAGTTTTCATTTTGTTATTTTTTATATTTTTTTCTGATCGTTTCTTTTTTTTTTGTAAAAAAAGGGGGGGGGGCATTTTTTTTATTGCTTTTGACCCCTGTAATGGGCTAAGTTAACTGTTAAACTTTTGACCCCTGCAATGGGCTAAGTTAAGTGTTAAGCTTTTGACTCCTGCAATGGGTTCAGTTAAGTGTTAAGCTTTTGACACCTGTAGTGGGCTAAGTTAACTGTTAAGCTTTTGACTCCTGCAATGGGCTAAGTTAAGTGGTAAGCTTTTGACCCCTGTAATGGACTAGGTTAACTGTTCAGCTTTTGACCCCTGTACTGGGCTAAATTACATGATAAGCTGCTCCTGGCTTACTACGCTTTGCTTTGTTCGTACACGTTTGACAGTTTTAAGACAGACCTGTCAGGCTAAAGTAAGTGAGAACCGAACCATTTTATAACTACGTTTCGGGTATTAAGTAAGCCATGCATTTTGGCATCAGAATGACCGAGAATTGTTAAAATTTTATTGTGACTTTTTGATTAAATGCAGATTTCCACTCAGTTCTCGCCATAGAATATTAATTTCACCTTTAGTGTTAAAGTTTTATGAAGTACATTTTGCTTCTTTAAAATTACATTTTTTATGTATCTTTTTTCGGCGTCCTCTTTTCGGTATGTGACTTGGAACAACCTAGAATGAAACTGTAGTATGCACGAGATTTTTTTTCTATATGAGGCATGTTTAGAAATATCCTAAAATGCCATACAGCGAATACCTAGTTATTACAATGCGGACCTTTCATAATAAGAACTCTTATGTAATTAATGGCAAAAATGAGTGCTAAGAAAAAATGTCTGGATTCATGACTTAATAATAAACATATAAACATTCTAAAATAAACTATCTGTTAACTTGAAGTATACTTATATTTTTTTCCCACATGATAACTGTTTTACTATATTTTAATTGACAAAAAATAATTAACTTGGAGCGTTACAGATAATTCCCTTAGCTCAACAGTGATAAACAGTGATTCTCACTGGAGAGGCTTGTTTAGGGGGGTCTCAACATCCCATATCCCAGTAAGTCTGGACTAAAATATCCCTTTGAAAATTGAAGATATCCTATTAATTATTGCAATATCCCGTTCTTCATGGTCAAAATATCCCATATCCCTGTACTTTTTGTCTCAAATATACCATATCCCATTAAAAAAGTGGTAAATATCCAGTATCCCAATATACCCTAAACAGGCCTCACTGGATAATCACCGATGGAATATGGAGAAAAGGCATATGAGAAGTCTTGGATGTATATATTCTGATTTTTTTGTGTGTAAAAAATAACCATATTAAATAAATTTCCGAAATGGCCATACAGCTCATTAAAATTATTGCAGTTTGAGTTGGCATATGTGTTATTGTCTCATGTTCATTTACTCCATATCCTTTCGTAAAATATTTCATACAGGAGTTTGTCTTTTATTGCAGTGTGGAGTTGGTAAAACAATTCCCCGTGGTAGAGATGTATGCTCTTTATTTTTCTTAGATATGGTGTACTTGTACATGAGATAATATCTCATGTGTACACTTTGTTCAATTACCACTATCTTAAGTTATTTAAATTCTAAAACCGAAGGATTAATCCCACCATCGTAGTTTTGTCCTTAGCTATATTTGATATTACTGATTATTCGGATTTCATTTGGTTATATGCATTTTTATCATTTTTTGAAATTATGGATTTCCTTTGTTTGGGTTCTAGTGCTGCTGATGAGGAATAAATTTCCGAAATGGCCATACAGCTCATTAAAATTATTGCAGTTTGAGTCGGCATATGTGTTAATTTACTCCATATCCTTTCATAAAATATTTCATACAGGAGTTTGTCTTTTATTGCAGTGTGGAGTTGGTAAAACAATTCCCCGTGGTAGAGATGTATGCTCTTTATTTTTCTTAGATATGGTGTACTTGTACATGAGATAATATCTCATGTGTAGACTTTGTTCAATTACCACTATCTTAAGTTATTTAAATTCTAAACCGAAGGATTAATCCCACCATCGTAGTTTTGTCCTTAGCTATATTTGATATTACTGATTATTCGGATTTCATTTGGTTATATGCATTTTAACATTTTTTGAAATTATGGATTTCCTTTGTTTGGGTTCTAGTGCTGCTGATGAATAAATTTCCGAAATGGCCATACAGCTCATTAAAATTATTGCAGTTTGAGTTGGCATATGTGTTATTGTCTCATGTTCATTTACTCCATATCCTTTCGTAAAATATATTTGTGACAACAATAAATTCAAAATTTCCTTATTGAAAAAAGTTATAGTGTTTCTGGAAATGGCAGAGTTAACCAAAACTAATAGTTTGCATTCACATTTATTTTTAAGTTTATAACAATTCAAATACACTGTGGCATCTTTGTTTTATGGCAGAAATTGAATATAACACTAATGAAAAGGCCTAGTACAAGAATTGGGTTAATTTCATAAACTTAAATGATATTATTAAAATGCTAAATACTGTCATTTTAATGATTTCTTCAGTTTGAACAAATCTTTGGAATGTCAAATAGTTTAATCAGTGTTGCCAATGTCTTCCGTTCTCTGAAGTCTTCCTTTTAGGAGGTCTAACAATCTAGGAAAAAAATAGGAAATAATGAAAATACGTTTCTTTTGTCTTTTATTTGTGATTTTCCAATGCAGTTTACTTGTGGATTGTGGCATGTGATTGTAATTTTCGACCAATGTAGGTGTTTATTGTTATATTTTCTATGCTATACATAAAATCGTAAATATTCTAACCACCACCATTCAACACTACAAAAACAAGTCGATGCAGAAAAAATTTTATCTTCTGAGTGTTTCAGCATTTTTTTTGAAACCTTGTAGCATTGCTGTGATTGTATTGAAAAGCCTTTGCCATATTTTAAAAATAGAAAAAGAAGCAGAAATGATCATTTTTTCGTTTTTCATCAAGATTGGTGACCTTTTTTTTTAATTTAAAGAATTCATGGCACCAATTCTTAGTTACTGTGAAATAACACATGAAACAAGAAAGTAAGTGAGAACCGAACCGTCAATCAAAAACGAATAATCCAAGGACAATGGCAAATTTGGAAACAACAAAGAAACAGAGACACAACACGAATATGTCACAGGAAAGAGAAATGAAGAAACACACACACAAATGAACAACAAGGATCCAATAAAAACCATGGATGAGATTAGGTGCACCGGTAGAGTAAGCATCTCCTGCTTCTTATAAGACACCCGCCCTGTTGAACATGTCAGATCCGGTAGTAAGGTCAAATCCGGTAGAGGAAACAACAATTTAGCTTTTAAAGGGAAAGATCTATTAGACATAACCTTGAAGACGTGTGGCAATGGTACAGGTTCATGTGAATGTCTGTATTCAGTGATAATTTATTGGCTTCCAAGAATGTCTTGTGAACTCCTACTACATTTGGAACAACGCCAGTAGAATACCGAAGGAATAAATTTGGTCACTAACAAAATGGAATTCAATAGACATGGCCAAAAACAAGATCACAGAAAAACAATGACGTAATAAGACAGCAACAAGGCTCAGAAAGAAAAAACATACATTAGAAACCAAGGCACCCACAGTGTGAATTTCCATACAGTACTCATGTGCACCGGAAGGATGACCTGCTCTGTTATCAACACCCGTTACACTCTCAGTGAGTTAATCTAAGATAAAGTCAAAATGGTATAGTAAAATCTGGAAATACGTGAATCTATTTGAAAATGCCCGTTTTTATTTAAGCCACCGAAACGTCATATCTTTCAATGATGTTATGAATAGATTTTCTTGAGGGATGAAAGTAACATAGGTTGAACAAATCCATGACATAGCGGCTTTTTGGACAGTATTTTTGCTCTGTTAAAATTACTATACTAACTACATGCTCAAAAGTAACCAATCAAATGTGGAATGTACACTTCTTAAACTGGAGAATAGGGACCACAATAATATTGCTGCTAAGAAAGGGAAAGTTCACAATCGATAAGTTAAAATCATCAAGATTGTCATATAGCTTAAATTTCAAATGTCCATCTACTTCAATACACAACAAATGATCTAGGTACGAAGATGAAGTAGATGTATCAGTTGTTCCTTTAATTTCATACTCATTTTGATAGATCTGATGTAAATATTCCTTCAATTTCTAATTATTTAGAGAAAGTCTATGTAGCGGAAGCTGAAATGAAATGACAGAGCTAAATTGTTTTTTTTTTGTGGTTTTTTTTTCTGTGCAAATCCTTGTTAAAACTTGGTCTCATACGAGTAAAGGAAAGGGTCATCTAAAATGGCGCACAGTTAGTTCCCGTAAGAAATCCTATAATTGATTTTGGAATGATGAATTTGATTTTGTTGAAAAATTGTTGCATAGAATCTGTAAATGCTCAAACGTCCGAATTTCGATAATTTCCTTCATGAAAAAATTGTTCTAAAGGATTCCAATTTACTTTTCAAAACTCCTCTCGCATTTCCAGATTTAAGATTTTAATACTTTTTTTTAGAAATATTGCAGTTTGTAGACGTGCAATAAGCTTTTTGAATTTTAATTGTGTTTCAAACTTAGTTTAATTTCTTGAAGGTGTCAAAAATAAATTACAAGCGAAAAGAATACCTTCGGATCCCGGCTTTTTTCTGCTCGATTCCTCTTGTTTCGACTTCATTGGAAACAAATTTCATCATATAGATTCCTTTTTTGTCTTTACTGTTGCATACGACTTCTTCGGTTGGTAGGGTTTGTAAATCAGACAGCTGAGCATACAAATTGTCCCGTAGCCATTGATTTAAACCTATAATATTTGAAAGCTGTAATTAATGATCAACCAAATTGTAGGAAACGATGAACAAATGAATGAATGAAATTAAACTCTGTTTCACTTCCTTTAAATGATGGATTTTACATTCTGCTTTTTGCATTGCTGTAAATTTGTGCACACAATTTGCAAGAAAATGTAAAAATACCGTAAATTTCTAAATTTTTCACTATTATTAACAAATCGTATTATTTTGAGGAACACCAACTGTTTAAAAAACTATTATGTTGAAATGGGAAATATTGTCGCTGTAAATGGATTATTCATACATAGGTAATGCGTCAGGTAATCCAGCATCAATCCAATGTATGTAGACTTCTGTTCGATTGTCCTCACAAAAAAAATCCGACACTTAGAACTTTTAAACAACGAAAATTCATATGTACGCAGCGATCGCAACAACGTCATTCAGTTATGTACGGTCATTCTTGATGAACATGCAGAACTTTAGAGAAATTAATGTTCATATAAAACAGAAATTGTGCAATTGCTATTATATAAAGGAAGTGAAACAGACTTTTCTTGGGAATTTTACCAAATTCAATAGTACAATCGTATATACACTTTTTAAATAAGACTGTCTTTAAAACAAACAGAGTGCAATCGTACATTAACACAACGCAGTAACACATCAGTATAGAAATAATACTCAGAGGTGAATGAATGAACAATGTTGCAAAAATATTCATTAATCAGAAATTTAAGATTATGTACGACTTTTATAATTTGTATTTTTAATTTTTATTTGGTTTTAAGTTCGATACTTTTTGTCCACTGAAGGAAAAATGAACTTCTACATTTAGAACCAAAAAAAAATGTATGGTTAATAGACCAATTTCCAAAACAACGACAGTAGAATACCGAAGGAACAAAGGAGTGAAATTTACAAAAAATCGAAGTCAATTTATTAATATGTTTATGAATGATTTGCTCCGATTGCGTCATGTAGCATTGTGGCTTCCAAAAATCTATATTGTGACGTCAAAATCTTCCAGGAAAATTCACCAGTTGGAAACTCGTCTATAAAAATCAAGTACTGTTTTTTTTTGTCTCGTGTTTTGCAGAAGCAGAAAGACGTTATATTTGTGCATTTTTGTGCGTTGGTTATTCATATCTTTACTTTACACACACGCCTGCCGCCTGAATCTGTTTTCATGGGCTCCGGCTACCGAGCTGTTGGGCACGTCTCCAGTTGGTGGATAGGGGAATGTCCTGTGTATGCGTGGTAGTCCGGCCAAAATTCAGAAAGATTGACCACGAACCATTGTAGCCAAACTTTGTGGATAAACGGCACGTTCTCTGTAGGATAAAGACCCCTTCTATATTTTTCTAAGGAGAGTAGAGTCACTAGGTCTCTTATAGAAGGTTAAATTTCCTGCCCCTACCAATTTCTCTCCCTTTCCAGTACCAATCAAAACTCTTTGCCGGGTTGTCACTTCCATCTTTATTTCTTTCTTCTTTCACTTATATTTTTTAAGCTCGTCCTGATATAGCTGAAATATTGCTCACTGAACGTTAAACTCTAACTAAGCAATCGATCAATCTTTAAATGTGACCACATATGTCATGAGCGAGACTTCGAATAGGATTTATTTTTCTCAAAAATGGTGCTTTCTGTGGAAAAAAAGATTGTATCAAAGATTTTTTTTTCTCTTATTACAAAAACAAGTCTCCAAAACACTACAAAGAGGGGGCTGGCCAATTTTCGGGGTGTCGGGATTTCATCAGTCTTTAAATTTCTTTGTAGTTCGGGATTTCGGGATTTAGAAGAAAAAAATAAAGTCTGGTCCTCCTCTACATAGTTTTAGGGTTTTTTAGTCTCTTCTTCAATAGAATGCGAAGTGTACCTGAAGAGACTTCAGTTGTCGAAATGGGCATATGCCGAAAGTAAATTTTACAGTAACGTACGTATTTTGTTAGTTATAAATTTTGGCAGCTCAGCACAGAGATAAAATGAAAGGATAAACAAGCAGAAATGACAAGATAGTAAACAAAACAGAGTTAGGAAGGAATTGGTCATGGTAGGTTTAGAATAAATAAATAAAGTCATAGAAGATTTTGAATCAAGCTGCTAAAAACTTGTAATTAATAAAGCTTATGTTATTATTGTTCACTATATATAGACTTTAAATAAAACTTTGAATTAGAATTTCAATTTGGAACTATAGTGCGATAAAACCATTAATCATCCTTTTGTTTTGTTTTTGTTTTTATTTTTTGTTTCTTTTTTGTTTTGTTTTTGTATTGTTTAATTTGATATGTATGTTTTTTTCCTATTCTTACTTAGTCATGTTAGTCTACATAATGTTTCACGACGCCAAAATTTCTTCTCTTCAGTTTCTCGGTTATGAATTATAATGACAATGTATAAAGTATTCTACTTTTCACATTTGTCCTTCTCGGACGTCCCATGCCGCTGCATGGGACGTCCATGAGGTCCGTGTCCTTCCACACATTGTAGGGAAGGACATGGATCTCAAACACCTGACTTGGGAAGAGGATGCCCGCAATTACACACGTTTCCTCAACTATTACTAAAACTGTGGTCGCAAGACAGGAACGGTGTTTTATTGAAGAATTGAATGCATTATTTTGAAGTTTCATTGGGGTATGAAAGTGTTGACCGAAGCACATTTTTAATGAAGCGCGGTAGCGCTTCATGTTGAAAATGTGCGCCCGGTCAACACTTTCATTACCATATGAAACTTTAAAATAATGCATTCAATTCTTATAATTACATTTGAGCCAAAATATGAAAAAACACAATTTATTTACAGGAAAGTACATCATGTACATTGGGATTCTATTTATACAAATTAATCCGCCACGTGAACATTGGGTCAAATATGTTTCATGGGAATTGAAACTTCACATTGATATGCCACGTGATCTGTGTTCACCTATCGAATTGACGGAATTCAAATGAATATGCATGAAATGTAATTATCAAAGGATATTAACCAGTGGCGGATCCAGACTTTCTGCTAAGGGGGGCCCGACCAATATTTTTTTCAAAAGGGGGGGCCCGGAACCAATTTTTTTAAAAACCCCTAGGAATTTTAAATATTTTCCGACATAAGGGGGGGGCCCGGGCCCACCTGGCCCCCCCCCTAAATCCGCCACTGTTAACTGTACATTTACCTGTATCAATTACGTATTTCTGTACGTGTATTCCCGCTTGTTCGAATTCAATACACATATACAGTGAAAACCGAGCTCCCCACATAGTTGTGTTAGTTCTGAAATTGTAAAAAATTCAATATTGAGGAGTTAATAATCTAATAATATGTAGATGCAGAAAATGAATTTTTATTCTTAATGCTTTTTTTAAGATAAAAAAAACATCAGTGTTGACTGAGGTCGTAGCCGAACGGAAGACCAATATAGTTTACCAATACCAAGGATCTTTTATTAACTTGGAGTTCAATAAGTTGAAATCATTTCTTTTGTCCTCTGTATTTTTGTATTTGTGCATTCCGCCAATGGTGTAATTTAGAAAATATTGCATTTGCATTTTTGAAATCATTCATGATTGAAATTTTCATCTTGAAGTATTATCATATCAACCCTTGAAAAAAAATTTTGAGTGCAAGATATGGGCTTTCTTGTAGATATATTTATCTATTTAAATGGTGAGATTTAAAAAATTATTGTCAGTTTTGAATAAGAAATATAACAAATTTTGAAGACTTTCTTAAATACGTCATGGATGAGTTAGAATACGCAATTAAAGATGGTCACTCCTCAGGTTTTTGAAATTGTCTCTGACTTTTTGAACTCTCTTAATTGAATCTCCATTATGCATAAGCATACATTGCATACATTTTAATAGACTTTTTGACAAATTTTTAAAATTCTTAATATTTCTTCATTGAATTTTAAAATTCTGGAGAAGTTAGCTGGCTTTCCGCTTAAACTTAAGTGTTTATATCTCAAAAATGGACACATTGACATACTGGTATGTTTTGTTTAAAATTGGTCAGAAGACTCAAATGGCCGGGTTTCGATTAGGGGCTTTGAAGTGTTAAGTGTTGTTTTATAGGTTCTTTAATATTGACCTTTAGTGTATGGTATATGGAAGATGCTTTTAAATTTCAAGTCTCTGGGAAGAAAAGTGTAAAAGAACTTTATTTCGCAATTCTTGTACCCTCTGTTGAAAATGCAAATAAAAAAATCCAGAAAAAAAGGGAAAATTTCTAAAACGTTTAAAAAATGCCAAGTACAATTTTCCGCTATTGAAGGTGTTTCCTGTTATCTTCTCTTCATTAATATAGAAGCATTGTGTGAAGTTTCAAGGATCTGGGTTGAAAACTGTAGGAGGAATTGATTTCACAAAATTGATACCCACTACTGAAAATGTTAACGGTCATAGATTTTCTTAAATGACAAAAGTAACAAAGGCTGAAAATATCACCTACTCGAGAGCTTTTCGGACAATATTTCTTTTTCACCAATACCACATAATATACATACTCAGCAGTAAAGAATCAATCGTGGAATTGGAGAAGTAGGTATATTGCTTTTAAGAAAGGGAAAGTTCACAATTGGAAAGTTAAAATCATCAAGTTTGTCATATGGTTTAGATTTTAAACGTCGGTCTACATCAATATAAGTATGAAGCTCGAATAGGTTTATCAGTAGTCTCAGAGTCTCTAAGTCCATTGGTTTAGATTTGATTTAAATGCATCTTAAATTTCGGACAGGTCTATTAGAAAGTATATCGTCTAGCAGAAGCTTAAATTAAAGGACTCTGCTAAATGTTTTAGTTTTCTCTGTATTGGCCCTAGTAAATGTTATCATCTAATTACCAGATCATTACATTACCTTAATAAATATTTCCCGTCTGTAAATGACTTGACGCATTCAAAAGGCGCACTTGGTAACTTTGGTACTTTCAGTTTGAAATCCAGCATCGCATTTTCCGTGAAACTTAACGTTTCACGATTGTTGGTTATCCAGTCGCCCTTCAGATTTTCGGGAAACGAACAATTACCTTCTGAAATATATAATATAATATATAAAATATATGTAACACTTATAAAAGGTAGCTGTTTATTCTGGCATATCCAATAAGTTCTAAAATGCATGTTTGGTTTTTGCTTGACATATTATCCAGCTTATAGGGTTTGGTTTGGAATCCGACTAATTCAAGACAAAAACAATTTTTTTTTCACATGACAAAGTCCATCTAGATAGCTTTTTTTATCAATCGTCTTCTACTAGCAAGAAGACAAAATGACCTCTCACAACAATCGGAGCAATACTTATTCTCTACTTGTAACCCTACTGCTTTCAGCTGGATAACCCTGAGCATCGCCCAAGTTGGCACTCCATGGCGGGTGGGGAGCAAGGAGTGATCTTGATATAATTTTTGTCAAGAATACCGCTTAAGTGCACGCTAGTGGCCTTCTTGATCTCGCTTGAAGGGGTGAATATTGTACACCTCTGGTTGAAGACCCTCAGGCGACAAGATGTAGACAGGAATAAAAGCCCTGTCCTTGATTAACTGGAGTTTTCTATGTACCGTGTGCGTTTTTGTCACATGTATATTCACTCCATATCCTTTCATTTTTCCTACAATATGAAAATTCTTGACTGTAAGGAAGTAGAACTATTTGTAGTAAGGTCGGTAGGTAAACCATGGATATACCATAAGTATGACATCAGGACAAACAGGAGATAATCACTCTCTGAAACTGGAGCTCTACCATCATTTATACAAGACAAATATACAAAATCCTCCTCCCCACAACCACAAATCTACCTCCAAATTAGTGTTATATGTAGTCAAAGTGGAGAAACCTATCAATAGCCTCTTTTAACAGAAATTAAAATTATCCCCACTTTTACAATAGTTATCTACCTTAGTACAATATTACAAGCAAAGTAATAAGAATATCATTAGCCTGATCATTCCGCTGCAGGTGATGGCAATAAATGTACAACGAGGAAAAAAACAAAATTACCGAACGGAATCTGAAGAGGCTTAATCCAAAAGGCAAAAGGAAAAGGCAGGAGCAAAAACACAAAAAACATTTTAAACTGCAATGTTCCGGACTTAGTAAAGGCATTTCAAAAGAAATGGTGAGATATCCTGGTTTTATGGAGAGCAAATTCTCCCTTTCCATCACGGAAGTTTGCAATAGGAACTCAACACCAACTGCAATGGAACGGTCGTTCGTATACAGTGAAAATGAGTATTCATCCCAGTACTAGGCCAACAATGGCTCAGACTGGAACTTTCAATTTTTCAACAAGGGACTTGTATCTATTAGGAAACATTAAAATTATCGTATTGGATGAAATATTTTGAAGCAATGATTGATAAAATTGTAATCATGCCTGATGAGAAAGTGCGAATAGTTGTTGCTGAATTCTCTTCCGCCATTTGGCTGCCCGTAACTGCATCGGCCAACCGCCAGCGAGCTCTCGTGTAAGCAGTTAGGAAACAACTGTGAAACAAACGCCCAGTAAGAAGGAGAAGTAACAATATTACTCTTCATGGGTGTAAGGGGAAATTGATAAGTTTGAAATGAAAACCTACCTATAATCTTGAACACTCCAAGACTAACAATCATTGACAGTAGGAATCGAATCGTCAATCCTCCCATTGCAAACACGCAGGAAACGTCTTCAGGAATTGCCGGACAAGTTACAGTTACAATATTTATATAAAACAGCACCCACTTTTATCACGAAGAAGAAAATAAAAAGTAATTCTTTTTAAACCACGCCATTATGATATTTGAAAATTAACCGTCAAGGATATTGAAGTTTATCGTGTATTATAATAAATACTTTTTTGTATCAAAATCATAAACTAAATAATCAAAATCCGTAATCATTAAGAGAATAAATCAATTTATTGTATCGCAACACGAGTAACACGCGATGCCTAACCCACTAGAAATCACATTTTATATTTATACGTAAGAAAACAAATGATTAGTTGTTCAAATCAGAATAAACTTTATATGCAAAGATTTAGTTTTCTTGTACTTTATTTTAAAAAATATTGTTACAATACCCTATAATGTTTATGCATATCGCTTTGATTCCATGTATTCATTTTAAATGAACATTTTTTTTTATTTATTAAATATGATCATTAGGTAGACTGCGCTGCATGTTCCGATGCTGACAGATTTAAAAAGACTGTTTGTATTCCGAATCATATATTCTATCATTACAGCTTACCTTACCAAAACATTATCGTTCATTTATAATTTTGATTCCTTGGTGATTTTGTGGATCATTACTTATATTTGGCCCAACCATCGAAAGAATTGTCTCCACCGTGTGACAACAACATATCTTAATTTCCAAATCAGGAGCCCACAAGAGGCAATGAGAGTAACATATACAGGAGAACATTATTTGCAGAGAAATTAGTACACAATAAGATAAAACACTGCTCATAATATGTAAATGTTTTGATAGTAATATAAATCAGAGTTAAACACACTGGGATGTGAATTTTGTAATTATTCGGTTTAAATTACACGCTAAATCAATAATCATTTCAGTAAAACACACAAAATTGAAATATACCAAAACTATCCTTTGTTTGTCTTTTAGTGTTTTTCAGGTTTGAAGCATTAGCAGAATTGATCATGGATGTAACTTGAATAATTTTAAACTGATGATATGATGATTTTCCTTAACATTTCATCTAAAAAATTCCCTATTTTCGATGAAGATTGTCAGCTTATTTGGCCCATAAACCCCAAGTTTAGCTAAATTTGTTTTTGAAAATTAAATTCTTGAAGGTTAATTCTGCAATTTATTGAAAAATTCTGATGGATTTTTATACCCCTGAACTACCTTACATAAAAAAATACTATACTTTATACTAAAGTACAATTTTGACCTATTGTTTGTTTTTGAATTGAGAAGTACTTGTTACTGCACAATAAAGTACAGTTTTGTCCTTACGTTTGTGTTCATGACGAAATACCTGTTACTGCTTAATAAATACAATTTTCTTCTAATATTTTGTTTTTAAAGTACTTGTAAACAACACGACAAGGTCTATTTTGACCGGATATGAATTTTGAAAAAGAAAAAAACTGTTACTTCAAGAAATGCTCAATTTTAAATTTATATGTTTTTGAAAATAAAAGATTATTGTTTAGTACCTGTTATTGCACAAAACTAAAATTTCAAACTCATGAAATTTTGATAGTCTAAGAATACAAAAATAGAGATCGAGAATTTCTTTAAAAAATAAGTAATAATGACAATTCAAAGTAAATATCACTAATTGACAGGCAAATTAAATGAGAGGCTCAGATGAGCATCGAATTGCTCACTTGGCATTCCGTTGGCAGGATGAAGCAAACTATACTAGTCAACAAGAGAAACGATACATGGATTTTATCAAATAATTTTATTTTACTTTCTGGAAAAAACCAATAAATCATAGAAAAAATGTGTTTTATCGCACGTAAAAAGTAACAGTATATACAAATTGTCTCTTACAATTCCTGAACGATATTCAATTAATGTCAAAGTCATTCATCCAGAATTTCTGCTTGAGTTCGTAAACAGCGATATCACCACATCTAGAATTTTCCAAATCATAATATTTTCGAACAAATTGACCTATTGACTTAAATATATAGCTGTAGCTAGGGTTTACAATGGATTCCTAGGTACCTATTTTCCGTATTCCGTTTACGGTTTTGTAAGTGAAAATTATATTTACGTTGCAACATCTCCAGAGACCTGCTGCTGAGTAATTTATCATTTGGTGTTGTGTTTGCCTAACATGAATCATGCTAATATCATGAATCTGACCGCCCTTACTCCCTATTCACGTTGGTTTTGGATTGAGCGGGGCATGTTTTACACTTTTTTAGTTGCAGCATCAAAATTACTGACATATACCAATTTCAATCCTCCATCAATTAATCGACAATTTACCTTATTACCGATAGAAAACTAACACTCCGGTTTTCATCGTATTCGTTTCGGAATTGATTTTAAATTTTCAATTGCTTTTTGGCATTGAACACATCAGTCGCTAAAACAAAAACTTTAAATTTCTGCATATAATTGTTTACGTAAATAATCTCTTGCCTAGTACATATTACTTATACAGCAGCAAATGTTTTTTCTTTCTTGAAAATTTCGGTTTTAAGATTAAGTTTTCTAGCAATCAAAACTTCAACTTCCCCTTATAAGTAAAGTAAGTGAGAACCGAACCGTCAATCCAAAACGAATAACCCAAGGACAATGGCAACATCGGAAACAAAGAAGAAACAGACACAACACGAGTGCGGCACAGAAAAGAAAAATTTAGACACACACACACAAAGATGAACAACACGGACCCAATAAAAAATCATGGGTGAGATCAGGCGCACCTGTAGAGTTAGCATCTCCTGCTTCTTATAAGACACCCGCCGTGTTGAACATGTCAATTCCGGTAGTAAAGTCAAATCCGGTAGAGGAAAGAACAAATAAGCTTTAAAGGGAAAGATCTGTTGTCACCTGGGAAACAGATATCCCATAGCGGTCCACAAGATGGTGATGTCGACCGTAAAATTTCTGGAGAGATGACTTCAAGTTTTAGGCAACATACCCTTGTTGAAGTAGCCTATTTGTGAGCAACCGGGCTCTTTCAAGGAAGTCACTGTATCGAACACAGGCTCTTGAATAGCGAATGAGCTGGGAGATGTAAACCCCATATGTGGGCGCTGTTGGGATGTTGCTACAAGGAAAAGGGAAGTTAACTATTGGAAAAGTGAAGTCATCGCGTTTGTTGTACAGCTTAGTTTGAAGTCTACCTCTGTTGTCAATTTCAAGATGAAGGTCAAGGAACCAGGCTGATGTGGAAGTGTCTGTGGTATCCTTCATTTCGAGCTCTTTTGGATAGATCAGATGAAGAAAATCGCCAAAGCGATGGTTGTTTAGTGACAAAATATCATCTATATAACGGAAGCTGAAATTGAATGATTGGGTGAGTTTTTGTATCTTTATTTTGAAGAAGCCTTTCGATGAATTCTGCCTCATAAAGGTGGAGAAACAGATCGGCTAGGAGAGGCTCACAGTTTGAGCCCATATGAATTCCGATAGTGTGTTGGAAAAACAAGTCCTCCAAACTGGACAAATATATTGTCGATCAGAAANTCTAACATTTTAATCACTTCTTCCTCTGTATATTTTTTCTCCGATTCGGAGTCATTTTTCACAAAGTAGGCTTGTTCTCTACCTACAACAATGTACCTATATCTTCGTTCACCGTTCTTACGTGAGAAACAAAGTAGGCTTGTTCTCTACCTACAACAAAGTTCCTATATCTTCGTTCACCATTCTTACGTGAGAAACAAAGTAGGCTTATTCTGGACTACCCATTGCAACTCATTTCTGAAATTTTTGGCAGGAGTTACCCTCATAATCTAAGTAATACATGTAAATGCAGTGAAAACATAATCGAATAAGCAGAAATGTCGTTAAACAGTACTTTATATATATGGAGGTCGTAAGTCGTGTTATGCAGGTGGCGGTTGAATACCGTTAGACATGTTACAGATATCATTGAAAGGATTTCTAAATTGAAATAAAGCGGGTGGCTAGACAGGTTTTACTGTACTTCCATATAAGAAAAAAAAACACATTTTAAACGTCTTTGCATGTATTTTTAGAATTTAGCTTAAAAACAAAATCAAAATGCCAAGAATGTAATAACCCTCAAAATGTTTGCCCTTTATCAAAAATCTTTTTGATTCAAATTGCAAAAAAAAACAAGACCAATTACATGTTTGGATCTGCGTCACCGTCACTCATGTTTAACTGAGAAAGTGGTTTTTTTTTATAACCTAACAGAATGTCATGTAAAGGTTTACCAATCCAAACAAGTATTCATTTACCTTATTACCAAAACATTCTTCAAATGCAAGTTATAATTGAGATTATATTAAATTCAACCCTATTAGTGTAATAGACAAAGAAAGAAGAAAAAAAAAACAAAACTAAATGTACAAAGTTGAACAAAGCATAAAATGAAAATAGTCCACATCACTTCAGCAAAGGTGAAAACCATACCTGAGTTTCAAATAAACACATACTTTGAATCTTTATGAGAAAATATGTGAAAGCAATGCAAAAATTTAAGAATAGCTGACCATGATCAGTGCGTTGAAAACTCTGCAACGTCTCTGGACAAAATTGAGTACCATGATGATATAATATGATAAAATAAAGTACAAGTTCAATAATAGATAAATTTTACATTTTTTAAATCAAAACTGGCCTAAAAGGGAGGTTCACATCATCAATGTGTTCAAACAACAGTGTAAACTTTCAGAGGTATTTAGTCAGAGATGTGAATGTTTCAGGTTACACAAACCAGGCACTGTAATGTTAAAATATGCTGAAAAAATGACTAAGTTCAACAATGCATAAATTCCACATTTTTTTTTCAAATGTAACCAAAAGGGGAGGTGCACATCTTCATTGTGTCCAAAACAACTGTGCAAAGTTTCAAAAGCATCAGATATAAGGTGTCAGTGTTTCAGATAACACAAACTCAGTACAGTAATGTTGAAATTTGATGAAAAAATGACTAAGTTCAACAATGGATAAATTCGACAATTTTTATCCAAATCTCACCAAAAAGAAAGGTACATCTTCAATGTGCCCAGAACAACTGTGCAAAGTTTCAAAAGTATCGGGTTAAAGGTGTCTGAGTTTCAGATTACACAAACTTGGTACCCCCAAAGCGTGACGGACGGACGGACAGACAGACGGACGGACGGACGGACGGAGTCGAGCGGCTCCTAGACCTGCGGTCACCGTTGGTGAAGCAGGTAAAAAAAATCATTGGCCTACAACCCTTCTGGCCTTTGTATAAATCAGAAAACATAATAATCGGGATCTTCTGTATGTTTTCCTAAAAATAGTAAGATGTAAATCTAAAGCTTCAAAAGTAAAATGAAACAAGATTTGCAATTGCAAGCAATAGCTGATGTCACCCCAGACAACTAATTCGATGATTCCATGTTGTTTGCAGCGTTAAAATCTACATAGAAATCAATTTTCGTGGAATTCCGACAAAGTTGAAATTTTGACGTATTTTGGCGGCCATCTTAGAAATGGCGGCCATTTTTAAAATTTTAAACGCACAGCATACAACTTCAGATGGTGATCTAACTTTGTGCAAAGTTAGAAATGGCGGCCATTTAGAAAAAAATTTTGCAAAAAAATCTTCTCCTTAGGTTGATCTAACTTCATACCAAGTTTCATTTCATTACATCGAGCCATTTCAAAATAATCCTTCGGACAAAATATTGGAAGAATAATAATAATAACTAGATTTGCAATTACAAGCAATAGCCGATGTCACCCCAGACAACAAATTCGACGATTCCATGTCATTCGCGGCGTCAAAATCTACCTAAAAATCAATTTTTGTTGAGATCCGACAATGTTGAAATTTTGACGTATTTGGCGGC
>MJUU01003337.1:58395-70918 GCA_002080025.1 Modiolus philippinarum | reverse complement strand
AAAAAAAATAATAAGAATAGAGAAGAAGAAACGTAGAATAACATGTCACCCCGACAAAGTCTGGGGTGACATAATAAAAAGAAGAAGAAGAAGAAGAAGAATCAGAAGAAACGTAGAATAACAACATGTCACCCCGACAAAGTCTGGGGTGACATAATAAAAATCAGAAGAAACGTAAAATAACAACATGTCACCCCGACAAAGTCTGGGGTGATATAATTAAATACTTAACATGAGAAGATATTAAATAATTTAATTTTCAATATGTCCTATTCATAAAAAAATAAGTGTTGCAAGATTATTGATATTATAATACCAAAACTGTATAATATACAGAAGTTTTTGTTACACTGTACACGTGTTCAAGGAGTAACTTCTCATCAGCAGCATTAGAATCAAATGATATGGAAAGCCTCAATATAATAATAGTCAGAAAGAAGTACTCATTACCAAAAATATCGAATTAGGAAGCCAGATCCAGTACCAAGGACATCCACTAAGTGCAATACACGGAATGCAGCCTCAGTAATCTAAAGGAATTTGGGTTTTGTTAAAACAACAGATTTCCACTAAATGGCAAGGTAAAATTGCCCATGGGGACCTCTGGAAAACAGAAACTCTTAAATTCAAAGGAATTAAGCATTACTACTATTATATATAACAATGAACTGAACATATTTTTAATTTTTTTCTTAGCGCCCAAGAAATACTAACATCTCATTAAAGACCCCATACATTTTAGATCTTTCTGCCCTAACATATCTCCTGCTCATTCTGCTCAGTAGTTTCAAACTTAGTTGTAGCCTAGGCTGGTAATATAATCTTAATTCATTTTTCAATAGAACATTAAATGTAACACCAAATTGAAAGATGCAAAAATAGATTAAATGGCTTCATGATCCACATGGGAGATAATATTTCTTAAAATAAATGCAGGGCAGATAAATATTGCCATGTTGATTATTTGAGTCATGTCAGGTGTCTTATATCTGTGAGGTTTATAAAGTTATTTGAAAAAAAGAGAAACAGCAATTTACCCATGTCTTCAATTCTTAGTTACCTTTAGCCGCCTTGTTTGATCTTCGGACTAATTGAATCCAGCTTTAAAACCCTACAACCTATTGATAATTTATTCAAACGTTTGGATACAATTTGCTAATTAGATTCATGCAGATAATTTTTGAAATTGTTGACCAATAGACGACGGACGCAAAGTAATGACAAAAGCACATAAACCCTATAAGGCTTGGAAAGCCTACAAGATATCAAATTGACCCTTATATGTATTTTTAAAAGTGAAAGAACCTGTTACTGCACAAAGAGGTGCAATTTTTCGCTTAGGTGATTTTCTATATCTACCCAAAAGATCTCGAAATCAAGGATATTACAGACACTAGCATTAGCCTCATTCCTTGACCTTCATCTTGAAATTGACAGCATAGTTACGCTACAAACTAGGCTGTTTTACAAACGCGACGACTTTACTTTTCCAATAGTCACTTTCCTTTTTCTTTGTTGCAAAAATACAAAAGCGCAAGCACATGGGGTTTACATATCACAACTCAACAACGCAAGGGCCTGTGGTCGATATAGTTACTACCTTGATGGGGCTCGGTTGCTTACAAATAGATCACTTGAAAAAAAGCATGTTAGCAATAACTTGAATTCATCACCTCAGAAGTTGCAAGGTCTACATTACGATCTTGTTGAACTCGATCTGTTTAACCGATGACAATAGATCTTTCCCTTTATGGCCAAAGTTTTGTTTATCCTCGACTTGATTCGACTTGACTACCAAAATTTACATTCTTCATTCCATTACACAACCCATTTTATTTATATCACCATTCCCTAGACTATATGTCATGACAACAATGGATGAACCTGCATTTTTCATGAAGATTGGACTCAACTAATGGAAAATGTACCCTGTGTACTGATTTATCAAACAAGATTTCTTTATCTAATGTAGGATGTTAAAACAAGCAGAAAAGAAAATGATTGTTTATATCAGCGTTGTTTATCTTTTAGCTAATAACATTGAAAGTTAAACCACGCTAAAATCGTTTGAATCCATTTATGGGATTTTTTTTCATTTTATTTTCACTAAATGAACAAAAGGGAACCAAAATTCACAGAATTACTGAGTAATTTTCACATTTTTGAAGAATTTTATCCACACGTAAAATTCTGCTCACTGAGCTTAAAATATGTAGCAATGCAGACACAGCATATGACGTAATTTGACTGGGTGCAGTTAAATGGTAATGTTAACATGTAGATATAAATAATTGTTTTATTACTGCGAAAGTACTTTTATTCGCGGGGATCCAATTTTCGTGGATTTCGTGGTTCGCTAAAACCACGAAATTAAGTTCCCAAACGAATTTCATGTTTTTCCTTTGAGTTTTAATGCATAGAATTCGAAACCACGAATTGAAGTACCCACTTAATATTGAAATTTATGAAAACCACGAAAATGGATGTCCACGAAGAAAAGTTCTTCCACGGTATATAGTATCATACATTATGACATCATAGAGTGAATACATCTCCAGCAGGTAATATTTTATGAAAGGATATGGAGTAAATGAACACGAGACCATAACACATATGTTAACTCCAACTGCAATAATTCTAATGAGCTGTATGGCCATTTCGGAAATTTATTCCTCATCAGCAGCACTAGAACCCAAACAAAAGAAATCCATAATTTAAAAAATGTTTAAATGCATAAAACCAAACGAAATCCGAATAATCAGTTATATCAAATATATATTTTAGGACAAAACTACGATGGTGGGAGTTAATCCTTCGATTGTAGAATATACATAAATTTAAATAATAGTAATTGAACAAAGTGTACACATGAGATATTATCTCATGTACAAGTACACCATATCTAAGAAAAATAAAGAGCATACATCTCTACCACGGGGAATTGTTTTACCAACTCCACACTGCAATAAAAGACAAACTCCTGTATTAAATATTTTATGAAAGGATATGGAGTAAATAAACACGAGACCATAACACATATGTTAACTCCAACTGCAATAATTCTAATGAGCTGTATGGC
Organism: Modiolus philippinarum; assembly: GCA_002080025.1. NCBI lineage: Eukaryota > Metazoa > Mollusca > Bivalvia > Mytilida > Modiolidae > Modiolus > Modiolus philippinarum. The sequence goes on along the minus strand of MJUU01003337.1, from coordinate 67,839 downwards.
CATTTCGGAAATTTATTCCTCATCAGCAGCACTAGAACCCAAACAAAATACGTTTTTATTCACCTCTTAACATTACGTTGCATAGATAGTGTAAAATGAAGACAAGAATGTAATAAATAGAATTTATATGAAGAATATAAATAATGTAGATATTAACTTAATTATTAACCCAAACACAGCATAGGTTTCTTACACCCTGAAGTGGTGGTTTTCTCGGCAGACTTATATTTACGCATTGCCTCTACATTGATTGGATTGAATTGTCATTTGTCTTTCTTGATTTAAATCAAATAACTTTTCTTAGTTTTGCAGTTTTAATTCGCGGAAAATCTCTTCCAGACAATTCTAAATCCTCTTTGCTAGTAATTTGCATCTTATGTCGACAGCATAGCACTTCTTTTCTGTAAAAAAGGTTAGAAAATCAATCAGAATGAATCATGATTAAAGTATTAAAAGATAACAAACCAAAAGAAAGGAAAACAAAAATTTATAGTGTTTATGCATTTGCAGAATAGCAAACATTAGGCACACGATCACAATTTTCAAAATGAATTCCATGCCCCCCTACATTAGCATTATATGACTGCAACAATTTAAACTTAATAAGATATTATTTTTTGCAGATTTTGGATTTATTTCCGCATTTATTTGCCCATGCAAAGCATTTCATCCAGGGTCAATACTACCTGTAACTCGGTATTCCATATATATTGGTCTACAGAACAACTAATTAGACATGAGTAGAAATGCTTAGTTTTCTAAATCTGTCGCCACTGGTGGATAGAAAGCAAACAGTTGGACCAAAGGCTCCCTGGAGAAGCATCAACGCAGCCGTATATCATTAGGTACTAACTTTAAAGGACTAAAATTTACAAAAGCGTTGGGGAATAAGACGGGCTGTTGGCTCCGGGCTTTGGGTTCCGACATTTTTGGACGCAGGGCTATGAGCGCCAACAAAATAGCTTCCGGTTCAAACACCAGGACGACAGGCTCGAATACTAGGGCTCCAGACTCCACTTACAGGGCTCTGGAATCAACTTACTAGACTAAGACTAGGTACATGCATTAGTTCCGGGCTCTCAGAGAGTTTAAGAACGTGTTATTATCCCAATGTCGAAATACACAATTTTTTGAAAACACAGTAGTATCTTCCTGATGCATTGCTCTGTCCTTGACTGATAGTTGACATTTTCGTGACTCCTTTAGGGACTTATCATTTATTACTGGCAAGGGGGGGGGGGGCTCCGCATCTCTGATCCGAGACCATTAAAAAAATTGTATCCCCCCTACAAGTTGGATAAAAAAAAATGATCCCCCTCTCATGTATCCAAAATAAAAAATGCCCCCCTCCTTTATTACATTGATAAGATATTTATTTTCTTTGCATAATACTTTATTTTATTCATATTCATATCAATAGTCTTTTGCATGTCCCTGCACTCCTCCTAGTTGTATGTCTACAACAAATTACACCGTACAGATAGAAGACATCAAGCAGGAGGGGATTTACAGTTTCAGACCATTACAGGACTTAAAGTATTTAAAGGAACTGTGTAAAGTTGGTGTCTTCAAGGACGGAGTTAAAGAAATGTTAATTAAAAACAAAAATAAAAGGTACAGACAAGTTTACAAAGTAGAGGAGTGTGGGCAAATCCCATTACCTTCAGTTTCTAAATGATTTGATTACAATTGTTTTAAACTGTTCAACAAATAAAGATGTTTTAAAATTATCAGAATGTATTGATAGAAACAATATATGATTACTATCAACAGTTTTGTGTCTTGAGGAAACATGTATGGATGAGTCAGGTGAAATGAAGTACCTGGCAAAACAGGGTACTAGTATCAATCAACCAAAAGGAGCGAGAAAATATTTTCTGCGTTTGTTTTTCTTAATTCAAAAATTTTGAAACATTATTACATTTATAAAAAATGACCCCCCTTTTTATCTACTACTCGCAAAAAAATATGATCCCCCTTCCGCTCTTACCCATAAAAATGATCCCTTCTTCAAATCTTCTGGGAAAAAATGATCCCGCCAAGAGATGGGGAGCCCCCTGCCGGTAATAAATGATAAGTCTCTTAGTGGCGGATTCAGGGGGAGGGGGCAGGGTGGCCATCCCCAGGTTGGAAAATATTTAAAATTCCAAGCGTTTTTTGGAAAATTGGGTTTAGCCACCCCCACTCCCTTCTAAAAAATTATGGGTCACCCCCTAATTTTACTGTCAAATTGTACCCTAGAAATTATTGTTGTCGAATGTCTTCTGTGAAACAAAAAATTAATTTTATGGGTAATTTTCTTTATTTCTATTGTTATATATTATTGATATACTTTGTTCATACTTACAATGATTTGTCACGGGCCTTCGACATTTTATATAGAAAACAACTAACAATAACTACAGCTGTTATCAATAAAAACAGTATTACAATGAGTGCAATAAATCCTCCATAGTTGGCATCAGTCACACTGAAATCTGAAACAAAGAGAGATCATCAATATAATACTACATGTAGTTGACTCATTTTACGTATTGCCTTTTTCTCTCCTTTCAAGATTGTGGTAATGGAGTTAGTAGTCTACCTGTTTTTATTCGTATGTTTATTATACTATAGGGAAACAGGACAGATAAAGGGGAGGTCTGGGTACCAAAAAACCGGTTTAACCCTTCCGCTGGCTTTTGCTAGTGCTGGTACCAAATACGACTGTCCTGAGTTCCAATCATTGTCTACGTTTGTCTTTTGTCTTATTCGTGTTTTTCATGTGTAGATCCCTGGCAGATTATGGCATGTAATTGTAATTTTCAGCCATTGTAGGTGTCTCCTGTTATCCATATTTTAACAACTTCACAGTAAGTATTAAAACATTAAGTCAGAGTTCTTTAATATATGTAGAAATACATTTGTAACGCTAATTTTGATTGGATGGCGTCAGAATTTTGAGGAGGCAAAACCCACATTTTATCGCCGGAACCAATAGCAATGTAATGGCGCAGACGCATACCAAACTTCCTGTGATTTAAAAATCGATTTTAAATGCTTTTTTCACGGTTGGATATAGAAATTAACACTTACCACATTTGGTAGTTGCTTGGGAAAATTGTAATTTAATACCAGGCGATGATACTGTAACTTCGTTTTGACTGACATCACTACAAAATTTTGGGTAGACTGTGGCGTACAATGTGCTTCCAACTGTTTTCATTGCCTAGAAATAATAACAATACTAACAATAACAAGTAATAACTGTGTTTGGATGCAAACACAAAGTCTCCCAAACGAAATCCCATAATTTCATCAAATTTGGAGCACTTCTAATTCCCCCGTCCCATTTTCCTTTTCCATGGCAACGGCCGCAATTTTGAAACATTTTGACCAAGAAATAAGTTCCAAACAACTTATGTAATCTTTCTGTAAAGTTTAATCCGATTCAGAGCAATTTTATTTCTTCCACCTTATCCCAGTTTCCATGGCAACGGCTGCCATTTTGAAAATTTATGACCAAAAAATAAGTTCCAAACAACTTGTACAATCTTTTTGTAAAATTTCATCCAATTTGGAGCACTTTCAATTTTCCCGCCTTTTTACAGTTTCCATGGTAACGGCGGCCATTTTGAAAAATTTTGACCCAAAAATATATTCTGCACATCTTGTACAATCTCCCTATAAAATTCCATCCAATTTTGAGCACTTTAATTTTCCCGCCTTTTTTCAGTTTCCATGGCAACGACGGCCATTTTCAAAATTTCAAGACCGGATGGCACATGTACACATAGTCCTTTATCACTACGTCAAGTTTCATTAAGATCGGTGGTAAGATGGCTGAGAACGAGGGCGGATATACTTGTGGGAGAAGAAAAAGAAAGAAAGAAAGAAAGAAAGAAGAAGAATAAAAAAACAATAGGTCTCCCCAAACTTCGTTTGGGAAACTTAATAATAAGAAACGGAGCAAAAACTATAAGTCTCTCCAAACTTCGTTTGGGAGACTTAACTACCTTATGACTGTAGTATTCTTAATGAAATGCCCCATTCAAGAGTGTGCTATAATTGTGAATAAATGCACTAGTTAATATACAATGGAATAAATGAGGAAGAACAGTACAGCACACGATTAAAGCTATCACTGTAATAAAAAACAATCATTTGTCTGAAAATCATATTTTTTTTTTACTTTCAAATTGACCAGCGAACGTTATTTTGCAGATTTCAGTAACTTGCAAATGAGGAATGTTGGAATAGAAGGACGTTTTCTAAAACAATTGATTACAACTGGGCAGCAGTTAACGACCTAAAATATAATCTGGGTTAAATTCTTTTGGAATTATAAGATTTGTTTGAGAAAAAAATATGGAACGCCAAATTAACATATATTCAAAAAATTGTACCTATCTTCAAATAATTGAAGATAGGTTTAATTCTATTGCACCTATCTTCATATGTTTAATTCAGCTGAACCTTTCTTCAAATTAATTAAAGATATCTTCAAGTCAATTAAAGATAGGGTCAAAAAGCGGAATTAAACGCATCTTTGATTGAATTATTTGAATATATCTTAATTTGGCGTTCCATAAATAACGCAGAAATATGAAAAAAAAGTGTCGAGGAGTCAACATCTCATATTCAGGTTAAAACGACCCAAAACAAAGCATCTACGGGTCACCGTACGGTCTTCAACACAGTGAGGAACCTCACACCATAAAGTAAGCCCTAAATTGCCCCAAAAAGTAAAAAAGTGAATAAATCAATGGAAACAAAGCACATCCAATAAACCGAATATCAAGAAACTACAATTTCATAAGAAGACAAACACAAACCAATGACCAACATATTCCTGACTTGGAACGGGTGCAAAAATTGCGGCGGGGATAAACTCGTTTTCTTGGATCCAAACCCTCCCATATGTGTTGTGAATGGCTGAAAAATAAAATACACAAAAAGACTCACAGTAAAAAATCATACTTGAAAAAAAACCCAACTTATCAAGACGAGTACCTTTACAATGAAGTACATAAAGCATGAAGACAATACATTCTGGTACTGTCCGGACAAATACTCGCAGTTACTGACAGCTAGCTAAGGACACAATACACTTTTTAGCTTTGCAAAGTTCAAAACAAATGCATATGAAACAAAATAAACCAATCAAACTACATTTAAAAGCAAAAGCTTCCAAGTTTGCATTTTGTTAATATTGTTAAGTCGTAAGATTCTAGTAAAGGATACCACGTCCATCGTGTTCTCGATATTGTTTGAAATTATCACACAAACTGTGGTGATATAAATGATTTATTTTTTATACTCACGTAACACACACTTCTGTATGTTGTAGAGCCATCTACAGTGAGATCATTATTCCAAGTGTGTAAATATGTTACACCATTGCTGACCATATGGTACAAACATGTAACTGAACCTCCAGCTAAAATTACAAAAAAAACATAATCACATGTATCTAATGGTCTAAATCGATGTAAGAAAAGACGACAAGGATAAATCAAGTAACGCAAACTTTTTTATTTCAAAGAATGTCCACTGAATAATGATCAAATGTTAGTTCAAGTTTATGTCCTTGGCTAATCTTGATTGGGGTCGTTCAATGGAACAGCAATAGTGTCCAAAATTAACGAAACTAATGATGTTGCAAACAAAAAATTTGAACGTCATAATCTTTAGCGGGAAATATTTCCTAGTTTTAATATGTCTCAAGTCATGCAACTAAATGGTTTCAGGGGAACATTAATGGTTTCAACCACCAACAAAACTAATGCTTCAACATTTTGGGAGGTTAAATTGATTATAATTAGCTCCCATAATTGTCAGCATGCTTTCATCAATGAGAAGTCTGTAGGAGTATTTTATCATCATTTTTTTCATATTTCAGGTTTTTAGTGATGAGGACACTTATTTATTGACATATGATTTACAAGATTTAAATTAGTAACTGTATTACCATGGAGCAGAAGGTTCGACAATATTATGGATTGGCATTCAAAATAATCTGTCCGAACTAAAATTCTAAAAGTAAATTAGTAATGAGATAAAAAAAAACAAAAACAAAAAGAAAAGAAAAGACAATCTTTAGAATGGACCAACTGTGGCTAAGCATATTTTTAATTGACACCAGTGTTCTTGGTTAATTTTTTAGAAATGTGGTATTTGTTCATTGTATATTAGTTTTACTGGATTTTTATATACTGGAACAATCGGTATTATATTTGTCATTGAATTTTGTTTCAAGATATCTATTCTTTCAACCTGACAAAATCTTCGAAAAATTTCCAGTGCAATAAAGCTACATTAGCCAAATCAATATGAAAAAGAAAGGGAATGGGGTAAATGTCAAGGAGACAACATCCCATCTCCAAATCAATGGAAACAAAGCACATCCAATACACTGAATACCAAGAAACTAAAATTTTATAAGAAGACAAGGAACAGCCAATTACCAACATATTCCTGACTTGGGACAGGCGCAAAAATTGCGGTGGGGTTAAACTCGTTTTGTTGGTTCCAAACCCTCCCCCATTTGTGGTGAATGGCTAAAAAAATAAATACACAAAAAGACTCACAGTAAAAATCAAACTAGAAAAAAGTCCCAACTTATCAAGACGAGTGCCTTTACAATGAAGTACATAAAACATGAGGACAAAACACATAGGTACTGTCCTGACAAATGCTCGCAGTTACTGACATCTAGCTAAGGACATTATTTCCTTTGACTATGATATCAAGCCTACTACAAATGAAACTTCAATTGAAATACTTCGGAATATATTTCGTATTAGCATTCTGGTGCCAATTATTTTATTTCATAGTCGCATAATCGAGATTTGAACTAAATTTATGTGTATCAAATCGAAGATATATACTTCAATGAAGCAACTATTACTTACAGTTAAAAACAAGACCAGATGAACACGTTTGATATGTATAAGACAAGGCTGTCTTATTGCTACACCCATCTACTGCGTTACTGGAACATACTGTTGATCCAGTACTGTCCGTTATGGATAAACTAGCATAGTTTGCAAGCAGTTGTGATGGACAGGTCGCCTCCGCCTTTCCGGAATCAACAGCTCCTAGAGGGAAATTAAAAAAAAATAGTTCAATGTAGTACTACATTTTTGTACTTCAGTCTTATATTTACCATTTTAATCAGTGTTTGATATAGGGTCTGTAAGTCTCGTCATGTGACTCACGAGAATCAACGATATATAGGCAACTCGAAAACGTTTCCCGCCATAACATGACGTCAGAGGATTGTGACGTTCAAATTTTTGTTTGAAACGTCATATATCTTTGTTAAAAATGTAACTTCCGGGTATAATTTTTGATCTCGGAAGTTCCAAAATTGTACGAGACTTACAGGCCCTATTTGGTCTACTAACTGTTTGATTGAATCTTCACTAGAGATGGTTATATGCAAAGGTTAAATGTATTTATTATCTATTTCAATATCAGTATTGGTTTTCTACAAAATACAAAATTGTAACAATTTAAAATATCTTTCATTCGAAATATCATCATGAGAAGCATCAGTGGCAGTGTTTTAAAACTTATGTTACATATGCACCTATCTCTTTGAAATGTTTTGGATTTTTTGAAACAAGTAATAAGTTTTCCATTGATTATTTAAAAAAAAACGAATTACTAGTATAAAATAAGAGATGTTTATATACAGAGGGCTTCATTCCTATAAGTATTTCATTATATTATATGAAATAACAGATTGAAATATTTACCATCTTTTATCAAAGTTACAAAAGTGCTTGTTTCATAAGGTTTTGCTCTATCACATGCCTGTGCCAACGTTACAGCTGTTCCTTCCAGTACTCCATAAACATAATCTGCTATCGTGCTCAATTCTGTTCAAAACGATACAAATATCAAATGAAAAGTGAATAACATTCTACTCTTTCGAGTAGTACCAACTTCGAAAACACTGTAAAATGGCTTAAAAGGACAAAAAGGATATTGACAGCCATGTTCGGTTCGACTGCCAATATGTCAGACAACAAATTTAATTTTAATCTTAGGACTTGACTGTACAAAAGACCATCTTACAAGATTTTCGACCTCAATTGGGCCTTTTATGAAAATCGCCAAACACAGGAACAAAATTCACAGCTAAATGGCCATACTTCTTTGTATGTAAACAAATCTTCGGCATATTTTTATTCCAATATAAAGTGTTTTTCTATGCGAATATAGACAATTATAATGCTTGCAAGCTATGTCGTCATTATTGCATTGTAAACACTCTATTGCTGACTTTCAGATTTTGACATGTATTCTGTCACATAATGTTGTCAAAACAGATATGTGTATATAAACTTATATACGACTTGCAAAATCAAAATAAGAAACACCCGAACATATTCAAATGACTTTCTGTTTTCCTGTAAATGGATTTTCCTGAGCTGAATCTGAGTGCCGTAGTGTGAAGGTAAATTTTCCATCATAAACACCTATCTATATTAGTTTCAATACAAAACCCCGTGTTTTCAATAGGAAAAACAACGTTTCTCATCGAAAAAATGTTTCTCTCGGAAGTAAAACCTTTTTCTTGAGAAACCCCGTTTTAGACATAAAATCAAGTTTGCTTTTGTAATTGTAAATTTAGGTCAGTGAATTCAACCCAGCATTCAAATGTTATAAGAAAGAAATATATAAAAAGCTGATTGATGGAGCGATTGACTTGGGCAAACATAAATTAGCCAATCAAAACATGCAGATATAGGCCCTTATGTCACTGTTCAGTGTAAATATACCATACCTGATCCTATGTAGTAGTAATACTTGTATTCTGACACACGATGTAGTTCTATACATAAATAGGCTCTTATGTTGCTATTCAGTGTAAAAACATATCGGTCTGCTCTGAAATGCAAATAAAAACATTTTTTGTTGTGCGAATGATTTCAGATACATATAATTACATTCATTCTGCTTCGTATGGAATCCATCGTATTTGATTGGTTACGAGTACTTCCGATCATTTCCGTAACTGTGTTTATCAGTCAGTAAAACTACTGGACGCGACTACTTGCATTCCACACTTCATTCAAAATGTGCTACGGTCTACGCTTTTACACTCCAATAAAACTACAAAATATTGCATTCAATTCTTAAATGATATAATTTTCCAGTTGGAAAAGAGGAACTCCTAAAACACACTCAAATAAATTTTCATATACTATATATTTTACGAAAGGATATGGAGTAAATGAACATGAGATCATAACACATATGTTAACTCCAACTGCAATAATTTTTATGAGCTGTATGGCCATTTCGGAATTTTATTCCTCATCAGCAGCTCTAGAACCCAAACAAAGGAAATCCATAATTCAAAAAATGTTTAAAATGCATAAAATCAAACGAAATATATCAAATATAGCTAAGGACAAAACTACGATGGAGGGAGTTAATCCTTCAGTTTTA
>MJUU01003337.1:16150-49591 GCA_002080025.1 Modiolus philippinarum | reverse complement strand
GCGTCACATGCCACATGTGTCTAATCCACATCTTTTGGTCTTTGTTTAAATTGACATCATGGGGCCTCTTGTTTGCACCAAGACCAATATAAAAAATCCGAAAGCTTATTGCGCATCTACAGACTATATGCAACAATTCTATAACAAAATTAAATCCCTAAATCCATAAATGTAGGAGGAGTTTGTGTCACATGCCACATGTGTAAAAATTGACATCATGGGGCCTCTTGTTTGCACCAAGACCAATATCGAAAATCCGAAAGCTTATTGCGCATCTGCACACTATATGCAACAATTCTACAACAAAATTAAATCCCTAAATCCAAAAATGTAGGAGGAGTTTGAGTCACAAGAAAAGTGTGACGGACGGACGGACGGACGGACGGACAGACGGAGGGTATTACAATATCCCCGAACTTTCTTCGAAAGTGCGGGGATAATAAAAACTTCGTAGCATCAAAACTGTAGAAGTTGCATGGACAAAATATGTACCCTCTATTACTAAATCACCAAAAAATGACTAAGTTCAACAGTGTATATTTTTGACAAAAATAACCAAAATTAAATAATCATTACCACATGCACATCTTCAATATAGGTACAAAAGATCTGCAAAATAAAAACTTCCTAGCAACAAAACTGTAGGAGTTGCGCGGACAAACTAACATACCATCTATCACAAAATCACCAAAAATGACTAAGTTCAACAATGTATATTTTTTTACAAAAATGCACCAAAATGAAAATCCTTTCCACATGCACATCTTCAATATAGGCACAAATGATCTGCAAGATAAAAACTTTCTAGCATAAAGGAGTTGCGCGGACAAACCATGTACCCCCCTCGGACGGACGGACAGGGGTAAAACAATATGCCCCCGACTTATCGTGGCGGGGGCATAAAAAACTGCAATTTACCCCTATGTCCTATGTTTAGTAATAACTGACGTGTTGTTTGTTCCTGTAAATAGTCAAACAAAATTTCGAAACTGCATACCCTGGTGATGATTAAGGTCAAGTTTGGTACAATTGGTCCAGTGGTTTAAAGGGGGAAAATTTTTGAAATTGACGGAAAAAGGTATAAAATTTCAAAAATTGACCAATAACTACTAAATGGGTATTTAGATGTGAAAATCTTCAAACTTAGGTGGGTAGATCTTGATATGCTGAACATTTTTGCGATTTAAAATTGACCTCTAACTGTTAGAGTTATAAACTAGAGGCTCAGAGACTGAGCCTGTATCGCTCATCTGACAAAATGCTTCTATGCCATGCATGATGAAAATTGAAGTTTTATAACGATGGGGTCTAATGTTTAGCTATGTTCTCCATTAGCACCTATGTTTTTTGTCTGATCCTATTGAAATGAGTAATTTTAGAAGAGGACTTACTATGCATTCAGTTAAATTTGCTTGAATAGTTTCAGAGATGATGATGAACAGGCTCCAATGCTAAACTATGTTCAATGCTGGGGGGATGTTTTCTATCGGATCCGAACGAAATAAGCAATCTTGCTTAAGGACATTTAGTTCATCATTCTGTATAGTTTGGTTGAATTTGCTTCAGTGGTTTCAGAGGAGAAGATGGAAATGTGATTTTTCCCATAGGGTCCAATGTTAAACTATGTTCTGTGCTGGCGGCCATGTTTTTTGTCGAATCAGAACAAAACATGCAACCTTTGTAAAGGAACTTCAATACATCATTTCAGTACAGTTTAGTTAAATTTGCTTCAATATTTTCACAGCAGCTCTTGAAAAAGATGTTTTTTCCAAAGGGTCCAATGTTAAAACTAAGATCCACGCTGGTGCCCATGTTTTTTATCGAAACAGAACAAAATGTGCAATCTTTGTGAAAGACCTTCCATACATTATCCCTGCAAAGTTTGGTTGAATTTGCTTCAGTGGTTTCAGAGGAGAAGATTAAAAAATGTGATTTTTACCATAGTGTCCAATGTTAAACTATGTTCGGTAATGCTGGCCATGTTTTTTATCGGATCGGAACGAAATGAGCAGTCTTTGTTAAGGACCTTTAGTATATCATTCCTGTAAAGTTTGGTTTAATTTGCTTCAGTGGTTTCTGAGGAGAAGATGAAAATGTGATTTTCCCATAGGGTCCAATGTTAAACCTATGTTTCGTGCTGGCGGCCATGTTTTTTATCGGTTCAAAACGAAATCAGCAAATTTTGTAAAGGACCTTCCATACATCATTCCTGTAAAGTTTGGTTGAATTCGCTTCAGTAGTTTTAGAGGAGAAGATGAAAATGTGAAAAATTAATGGACGGACGACGGACGTCGGACAACGGACGCCAAGTAATGGCAATAGCCCACACTGACCCTTTGGGTCAGCTGAGCTAAACTAGAGGCTCACATGAGCCTGTATCGCTCACCTGGTGACTGGTTTTATTCATTGCCACGAAGAAACCACTCATTCATACTATAAATCAGTTCACCAGATGTTACATTTTCAATCTTGGATGAGTTACAAACATAAATATTACAAACTTTGAAAGGGAACACCCAAAGACAATCGTAACCAAACTTGGTTCCAATTGGCTCGGTAGGTTCAGAGGAGAAGACATGTGAATGCATTTCCCATAGGGTCCCTATATTAAACTATGTTCCACGCTGGCGGCCATCTTGGATGAGGTACGAACGTCAAAATCACAAACTTTGAAGGGGACAAGCCAAGGACTATTGTGACCAAGTTTAATTGAATTTGGCTAGGTAGTTTCAGAGGAGAAAATCTTTGGATGCATTTCCCAGAGGGTCCCTATGTTAAACTATGTTCTCTGGTGGCAGCCACCTTCAATGAGGTATGAACATAAAAATCACAAATTTTCAAGGGGACCACCTAAAGACTATTGTGATCAAGTTTGGTTCCAATTGGCTCAGTAGTTTCAGAGAAGAAGATCTTTGAATACATTTCCAATAGGGTCCTATGTAAAACTATGTCCTGTGCTGACGACCATCTTGGACGAAAATAAAAATCACAAACTTTAAAGGGGACCAGCCAAGGACAATTGTATCCAAGTTTGGTTCCTATTGGCCTATAGTGGTTTCAGGAGAAAAGACCTTTGAATGTATTTCCCATAGGGTCCCTATGTTAAACTATGTTCCCCGCTGGTGGCCATCTTGGATGAGGTACAACCACAAAAATCACAAACTTTAAAGGGGACCACCTGAGGACTATTGTGACAAAATTTGGTCCACATTGGCTCAGTGGTTTCAGAGAAGATCTTTGAATGCATTTCCCATAGGGTCCTATATTAAACTATGTTCCCTAGTGGCGGCTATCTTGGATGAGATGCTAATCTGCTGGACATATGTATAATTGTAGTCCTGGAAAAGCTCAACACTTTTGTAATTCATATTTAACCTCCATCTCAAACAGTTTTTTGAAATAAAAGTACAATTGTAAAAAATGGTGAAAATTCAAAGAAAAAGGGGCCATAACACCTATGTGGATCGTCAGATTTTCTTCAAACTTGCAGGAAATGTGGATCTTAATATGCTGACCATTTTTGTAATTTAAACTTCACTTCTATCTTCTACCATTTTCAATATATAAGACTGAAAGTAAACCCCCCCCCCCCAAAAAAAAAAATTACGGAAAAGGGGCAATAACTCTAAGATGGGTTATCGGATATTCTTCAAAATTGCAGGGCTGGTAGATTTCATCATGCTGATTATTTTTACACTCGTCAGATTTTTTATATCTGTGACGGTTTTCGAGTAATTTGCAAAAAACTGCAATTTACCCCCTGTGTTCTATTTTTAGTAACAGCGGCCATGTTGTTTGGTCTACGGACATAAAAATCACAAACTTAAAAGAACATACTCTGGTGATGATTCAGGCCAAGTTTGGTTAGTATTGGTTCAGCAGTTTCAGAGGAGATCTTTGAATAAAAGTTAACGGACAGACGGACCACGGACGCCGAGTGATGGCAAAAGCTCACATGGCATTTGGCCAGGTGAGCTAATAAAAAGTATTAATTTTATTTAAAATTTTGAAAATTTTATGGAAAAAAGGCAATAACTCTGAGACTAGTTGGTAGGACTGCCATGCTGATCGTGTTTACATCCACCTCAAATGTTTGATATCTATAATGGTTTTTGGGTTATTTGAAAATAACTACAATTTACCCCTGTGTTCTATTTTTAGATTCAGAGGCCATGTTGTTTGGTCTAACGGACTAATCAAACACAATTTTGAAACGCATATACCCTGGTGATGATTCCGGTCAAGTTTGATTACAATTGGCCTTGTGGTTTCAGAGCCAGAGGAGATAATTTTTGAAATTGTTGATGGATGGGGAATGGAGGCAAAGACGCCAAAGTGATGGCAATAGCTCACATAGCCTTTTAGGCCAGAATCTTAAAAGGATAATTCTGGACAAAATCACTGGACCAAGACTCATCTTTGAACTTGCTTAATCGAGTCATCGTTGAAATAAAGATACAAAAACACAGGCAATCAACGATTACAAAGTTTGCCTCCTTATGGCACGTTCTTGCAGCAACCAAATTTTGCCTGTATGCTGACATACTATCAAATTTGCATGCATTAATATTTATGCAAGGTTACCTGAACCAGCTGTAGTTACTGAGCTATGAACTAGGATGTATACATTAATATAAGTCATTCATGCGTAAAATGTAGGTTTAAGTGACCTAATTTTGTCTGAATGCTGAGCTACCATTACAGATGCATGCACATGCAAGATGATCCTACCATGAACAGTACCTAAGATCAGATCCCCGACACGAACTTGAATGCAAGTCACTAAAGCGGAAAATGTCTGTCAAAGTGACCCAATTTTGTCTGGGTGCTGACCTACCATCAGAGATGCAAGCATGTGCAAGGTTAGATGATCCTACCATGTAAAGAGACCGAGATATCAACTCGGATGTAAACTCGAATGTAAGTCACTCCATCTCAAGCGGAAAATGTAGTTCAAAGTGACCTAATTTTGCCTGGATGCTGACCTATCATCAGAGATACATGCATGTGCAAGGTTAGATGATCCTACCATGTACAGTGACCGAGATCTGAACTCGGACGTAAACTTGAATGTAAGTCAGTCAAGTGGAAAATGTAGGAAAAACTGCCCCAATTTTGCCTGGATACTGACCTACCATCTGAGAAGCATGCATGTGCAAGGTTAGATGATTGTTACATGTACAGTGACTGAGATCTGAACTCGGACATAAACTTGAATGTAAGTCACTCAAGCGGAAAATGTAGGTCAAAGAGACCTAATTATGCATGGATGCTGACCTACCATCAGAGATGCATGCATATGCACAGTTAGATGATCATACTATGTATAGTTACTGAGATATGAACTTGGATGAAAATTTAAAAGCATGCCACTCAAGCAGAAAATATAGGTCAGAGAGACCTAATTTTAATGGAGGGTGCGAGTCAACCAAAGATGCACCTGCATGCAAAGTATGAAGACCCTATCCTGCATAGTTACCAAGATATATACCCAAATGAGACCTGGACACGAACGCGGATGCCAGGGGTACTCCAAAAATACCACCCAAGGCACCCATATCCAATGAGAAACTAGAAAAATAGGTAATCAACGATTACAAAGTTCGCCTCGTTATGGCACATTGTCAGAGTAACTTATTTTGCCTGGATGCTGACCTACCATCAGAGATGCATGTATATACAAGGTTACATGATCCTACCATGTATAGTGGCTGAGATCTGAACTCGGACATAAACTTGAATGTATGTCATTCAAGCGGAAAATATAGGTCAAAGTGAATTAACTTTGCCTGGATGCTGACCTACCATCAGAGATGCATGCATATGCAAGGTTACATGATCCTACCATGTATAGTGACTAAGAAATGTACTCGGACATAAACATGAATGTAAGTCAATCAAACGGAAAATATAAGTCAAAAATGAATTAATTTTATATTACCTGGATGCTGACCTACCATCAGAGATGCATGTATATACAAGGTTACATGATCCTACCATGTATAGTGACGGAGATCTGGATTCGGACATAAACTTGAATGTAAGTCATTCAAGCAGAAAATATAGGTCAAAGTGAATTAATTTTGCCTGGATGCTGACCTACTATCAGAGATATATGCAAGGTTACATGATCCTACCATGTATAGTGACCGAGATCTGAACTTGGACGTAAACTTGAATGTAAGTCATTCAAGCAGAAAATATAGGTCAAAGTGACCTAATTTTGCCTGGAAGCTGTCCTAACATCAGAGATGCATGCATATGCAAGGTTACATGATCCTAACATGTATGACTTAGAAATGTACTCAGACATAAACTTGAATGTAAGTCATTCAAGTGGAAAATATAGGTCAAAGTGACCTAATTTTGCCTAAATGCTGACCTTCCATCAGAGATGCATGTATATACAAGGTTACATGATCCTAACATGTATAGTGACTGAGACGTAAACTTGAATGTAAGTCATTCATGCAGAAAATATAGTTCAAAGAGGCCTAATTTATGCACCTGCATGCAAACTTTGATGACCCTACCATGCATAGTTGCTGAGATATACACCAAAATGTGGACGCGGACATAGATGCGGACCCCGAGGGTACTCTAATAGTCCCCCTCAACTTTGTTGAGGCGAACTAAAAATGTGAGATAATCCTACCATGTACATGCAGTGACCGAGATCTGAACTGGGACCTTGAATGTAAGTCAGTCAAGCAGAAAATGTAGGTCAAAATGACCTAATTTTGCCTGGATGCTGACCTACCATCAAAGATGCATGCATGTGCAAGGTTAGATGATCCTACCGTGTACAGTGACAGAGATCTAAACTGGGATGTAAACTTGGATGCAAGTCACTCAAGCAAAAAATGTAGGTCAAAGTGACATAATTTTTCCTGGATACTGACCTACTATCAGAGATGCATGCATGTGCAAGGTTAGATGATCCTACCATGTACAGTGACTGAGATTTGAACTCGGAAGTAAACTTGAATGTAAGCAGTCAATTGGAAAATGTAGGTCAAAGTGACTTAATTTTGCCTGGATGCTGACCTACCACCAGAGATGCATGCATGTGAAAGGTTAGATAATCCTACCATGTACAGTGACCGAGATCTGAATTCGGACGTAAACTTGAATGTCAATCACTAAAACTGAAAATGTAGGTTAAAGTGACCTAATTTTGCCTGGATGCTGACCTACCATCAGAGATGCATGCATGTGCAAGGTTAGATAATCTTACCATGTACAGTGACTGAGATCTGAACTCGGAGGTAAACTTGAATATAAGTCAGTCAAGTAGAAAATGTAGGTCAGAGTGACCTTATTTTGCCTGGATGCTGACCTACCATCAGAGAAGCACGCATGTGCAAGGTTAGATGATCCTCCCATGTACAGTGACCGAGATCTGAACTCGGACGTAAACTTGAATGCAAGTCATTCAGGCGGAAAGTGTAGGTTAAAGTGACCTAATTTTGCCTGGATGCTGACCTTCCATCAGAGATGCATGCATGTGCAAGGTTAGATGATCTTACCATGTACAGTGACCGAGATCAGAACTCGGACGTAAACTTGAATGTAAGTCAGTCAAGCGGAAAATGTAGGTCAAAGTGACCTAATTATGCCTGGATGCTGACCTACCATTAGAGATGCATGCACATGCACAGTAAGATGATCATACTATATATAGTTACTGAGATATGAACTTGGATGTAAATTTAAATGCAAGCCACTCAAGCGGAAAATATAGGTCAGAGAGACCTAATTTTCTTAGATGCACCTGCATGCAAAGTTTGATGACCCTACCCTATATAGTTACAAAGATATATACCCAAATGCGGACGGGGACGCAGATGCCGGGGATACTCCAATAGTCCCCAACAACTTCGTTGAGGCGAACTAAAAATTGTTGATTGGGACTATTAAACACAAGTTTTGTCAGGACTTTTCCTGTTTTACAGGTAAAAATCTAATTAAGCAGACTGACTTCAAAGGAATAATAGGTAAAACAGACAATAAATAATCATCACCACTATGTTTTATTGCTTTTTAGGTCTATCACAGTGATACTTTGTGATTTTATGTCTAAAGGATTAAAATTTATGTCTTTCTAATTGATTTGTTATGGTATGTTTCTGTAATCTAGCTGTGCAGATGGCAGGAAAATTCAAAGTATAATTACCTCCCATTCCTTGTTTTGAACAATAATTATATTCCTTCATGCACATCTCTTTATATTGTCATTCGCTAATGTAAACAAGTGGTTTAAGAGGAGTTGTGCTTACGAGGTTATCTGTGCAGATGGAATCATTGAAAAGTCTAAGTTGAATCATCTCCCCTTCCTCATTTCGGACAACAATAATGTTCCTTCATGCACATCTCCAAATAATGTCCTTCCTTTGTGTAAAGTTTCATCAAAATTCTTTCAGTGGTTTAAGAGGAGTTACACTTATGAGAAGTGTGGACAGACGGACAGACAGACAGGGTAATTCCTATATACCCCCCTAAACTTTGTTTAGGGGGTATAAAAATAACATTTTTGCGGAATCTATTTTCATGATTTTATTATCCCCAAAAATAGGCAAAACTAGTGAGCTACTGTGGCCTAGTGGGCCACGGATACCCCCATCCCCACCTCTTCCTGAATTCCTGAAATACACAAAAATGTATCAGGAAAAAAAGAATTATTGGAAAAAAAAAAACAAAGTGCACATCTACAATATGTAATTAAAAGCACCTGCATAAGTTTCATGAAATTCCAATCAGTGGTTTCAGAGGAGTAGTGGATACCAGGTGGTCACCACATGGTTCGCATTGAGCTAAAATGACAAAAGTCCAAAACATGTAAAAAATCTGGAAAAGGGGAATTATTGGAAAACAAAAAGTGTAGTACACATCTACATTATGTAATTAAGCTCCTGCATAAGTTTCATGAAATTCCAATTAGTAGTTTAGGAGGAGTAGTAGATACCAGCTTTTGGGTACAAAAATACTGACGGAAGGACAGAAGGAAGGACGGACACCTGACCATGAACACTATATGTACCCCTGGCAAAGCGGGGGTATAATTAAAAACCATGCAAAAATTGCCTGCTAACTGTAACTTGATGTAGCCTCATGTTTAAAAACAATGAAAACTGACATGGAAAAAATATTAAATATCATAAATTGTCCAATATATTTATTCTAATAAAGACATTGTTTATGCTGTCAACATTGGCAACCATATTTAATTACTCATTATACCTATAAAACCTAAAAAAGCATCCTCTGAACTTCAAATTGATAAATGCATGGTGCTTCAAAAGATTGCTTAAAATTAGTATAATGCGTAGTATTATATCTGAATAGAAAAAACAACAAAATAATGTCATTAATGATATTTTTTCATGTTTTTACACATATTTATGTCTAAAGCCAAATTACTATGAATATTGTACGCAATATTATCTTGAAATTTTCCAAATAATCTTTTTTCAGGAAAAGTAACATACATGTACTTAGACTCATGTAAAATATGACTGCAAAACATTGAATGAAATAATGAAGACTACAACAGGCATAATTTAAGCATTACAAGAGAAAAAATAAGAAAATCTGGAACTTTTTTTCGTTTTTGTCATGAGGCATAATTGATTTCTGAGCATGTTGAAATAAAACTTGAAAGTGAAATAACAAATGTGTAATGTGCTCAAAGTTTTTTACAATTTGTAAGATCTGGGGAGGGTACAAGATTATATGAATCTAACACCGGTGAAAGTGCAAGATCAAGAAATCTCAGACACCCAAGGGTAAGATTTCAATATTTCTCTGACGAGGCTTGCCGAGTCAAAGAACTATTCATCTTACCCAAGGGTGTCTGAGATTTCTAAATCCTGCATTTTCAACGGTGTTTGATTTATGGGATTTGTTTACCACAACACGGTACTTGAATCTGACGTTCCTAGGCGACGTCAATGATGTCAGAATAATTAAGTTGCCTGGTAATTTTCCGTCTTGTATCGGTGGGTACAAGACAAGAATATCTTGTACCCCTGAAAACCGGAACTGGCTTATCTTTTTAGTGAGAAAATAAGACCTCAACACTGATCCCTTCCTGTCATTCTGGCACCGTTCCAGTCTGACATTATAATGAATTAATGGTCATCATACACTATAATTTTGAACATAAAGCTTTTATGCCAACCGTTTTCTCAAATAAAAGATATGTTAAAATACCTTTGTTGGCATGACTGGACCAAAAGTCCTGGACAAAATGTTTCTTCAACATTATATTTTTGGGTGCCAAATCAGTTAATTTATTTATTTGTATGAAACATGATAACTGAACTTGTAAGTCTTTAATTTTCACAATGATATTGTCTTTGTAAGTTTTAGCGTACTTTCCATTTAAAAACTGGGGAATTGTGGGTTTCTATGAGTGACATTTTGATTATTGTGGTCATATAATTTATATATCTCTCTTTTCTTTGTTGGTAATGGCAAAAAACTTGTTTCAAGGCTGCATAATCTCGAAAACTGAATCAATGATCAGTTAAAAGTTAAAACTGCATGGTTCAGGAGTTTTAATTATTGACATTATAGATATTGATTCATATGTATGATACAAAAAAAATGTACTAGTACATGTACAGTCAAACTTTAGGGACCGACCATTTAACCTGAAGGGGGGGTTATGTTTTTTTTCTGGATAGAAAATTTTTTTTTGCGCTTTGAGCAAACCAATTTATTTATTTTTTTCACGTGTATCAACAAAATATTTTTTTTCAAAATTAACATTATTTTTTTGGGCAGAAAGCCTCCGTCATAAAATTTTTTTCCATCATTTTGGCAGCAAAAATATTTTTTTCACATAAAATCGGATCCAGAATATTTTTTTAGAAAAAAACCATAGCCCCCTTCCAGTTAAATGGTCGGTCCCTTAATGGCTCAAACACCCAAGGTAACAAAGAACACTAGAGGGGACCCCAGTGTTCAAGTTATGGCGGTCAAAGTCTGTTTTAACTTCAAGAAAGCAGTCTTCGCGAAATACATTTGAAATTTGGTGGACATTCGGTCTGGCAGTCTCTTATTGCATATTGGACCGACCAAAAGGTCATCAGACCAAAAGTTTCCACACATTTCTTATTATCGGAGATTTCCGGAAAATTGTCAAGTTTTTTCCGATATCTGTAGTCAAATTTACTACAATTTAATCAATTTGATGAAAGATTCTTGACAGAAAATGTTAGCGATAACAAAAAAAAGTCTCAAACTGAACAGATGTTTTATCATTTTTGCAGCCTGAAACATGGTTTCAAGTACATGTAGTTTATCCAAAGAACAATGTTGGACATTCGGACTGACTGCCAAAATGTCCGTTTTGTCCATCGGACCAACATATTTCGTGAAGACTGAGAAAGGAAGAACAAAATGGTTTGAGACATCCATCATATCGTGGTGTTTGAGCTATTGCAGTTCAAGCAATCAAATTTCAATTGTATACATTTCCTTCCAAATTGTCAAAACAGAAGATAAATATTTACATTAGAGACGTTTGTTTTCATATTTTGAAGTTATGCACTTGTAAACCAAACAATTTCTCCAGTACTTGGTATGTAATATCCTGTCACAATCTGTGTTCAAGTCTACACCCCAATGCATATGAAAATGGAGGAATCACTGATACCAAAGAAAAATAAGGTTCTTTTGAAGAGTTTTAGGTTGCATCTTCCTCATATCAGAATACATTTTAATCATCATCTTCTCGAATGATTGGAACACCGTCCAATTTTTTCAATTTAGTAAGCTTGACTGCAACTAGGTCCCTCCAATCACCTTCGGCGGTGTGTTTTTCTTCCAATGGATTTCCGACAAACAATAGGTCCTCAAGACACGGTAGGTCAGCAAGTTTACCAAATTCACCCCAGTCTTTCACGTTGTTGTTTGACATATACAAGACTTTCAGCTTTTTCAGGACATTGATTCCCTTCAGTTTTTCGATCTGGTTGTATGAAATCCACAACTCCTCAAGAGTGTCTCCAACAGCCTCTAAGCCTGTTAATGACTTAATATTATTCCTGCCAAGTGATAAAATTTTCAGATGTTTTAAGCCATTTAAATTAGCGATTTTTTCAATACAGTTTGTTGATAAACTTAACTTTTCACAGCAAGTCAGCGTTGACAACGATGCGTCCATTTTTTCAACTGGTGGTATCTGGCCAAATAATAATACATCTTTCGCCTCAGACGCTTTACTTCCACACTGAGTTTCGAATTTGGCTAAACCCTCCTTGATGGTAGTACCTTTCGACATCTTTTTTTGTTATTTATTATTGTCGTTTTTGTTTTCTGTTGCCAAGTTGACTACAACGCCACTTATACAAAGTATAAAAACTGACAAACAAACCCGGGACAATACTGGGATATAAATAGTTTCCCGCTCTTCGTGCAGGGATCACACGCCTTTTTCGGCTCTCCAAGTCGATTCGTAACGTGGTCGTTTCGAAACTAGTCGATTCGTAACCCGGTCGTTTTGTAACTAGGTCGTTTCGTAACCTATTTGATTTTATTAAAGAAAGTTTAAGTGCAGAATTGTTAATATTGTACGATATTGACCCTTTGGAAATTTACATGCATTATGCTATTGAAGGTTGTTTTTGTTTTGTTTTTTTCTTTACAGGTATACAGTTGACACAGGGAAGGAGAAGGATCGTTTGAGATAAAAAAAAAAGAAAGAAAGAAAGAAAAGCATAGAAGAACTTACGATTTATATTTAAATCCTCATTTTATGTGATGATGAATACACCATTTGCCAGTTCTGCGATCAACAGAATGAATTTAGCGAAACCCAAAAGGGTGGTAACTTTTTGAAAAATCTCAAGGGGACAGAATGGTTCCCTGCTTGTGAAAAACAACCAAAAAATAAAGCATTTTTAATTAAACGTAATGATAGTTTAATCTTTAACAGACGTTTAGCCGGCAACATAATTCAAACCCCAATCTCCAATAGCACTTACCATTCTTTAAAGTGCTACTTGTTTCAAGTAAAAAAAAAAAACAACTGTACTAACTTGAACTGTCTTCTCATTTAATAGGAAAGTATTAAAAAATCGAAAATATGCTAACTTACTGCAGAATATCATAAATATTGTGTAGGGAATTACTTTGTCCAGGATGGCTAAGCACGAAAACCGTACTTTAAAACAAGTGTGCATGTTTAATGTTTGTTTGTCCGGTGTAGGAGTAATTTCCCTTTCAAGGATTGACCAAAAACCACAAAATTTGACTAGAACTTGCATGGACCTTAACTAATAGACCATTTGCCAGTTCTGCAATCAACAGAATGAATTTAGCAAAACCCAAAAGGGAGGTCACTTTTTGAAAAATCTCAAGGGGACAGAATGGTTCCCTGTTTGTGATAACCAACCAAAAAATAAAACATTTTTAATCAAAAATTATGAAAGTTAACCTTTAGCAGATGTTTAGTCAGCAACACAATTCAAAACCTAATCCCAAAAAGCGCTTACCATGCCTTCAAGGGCTACTTGTTTCAAGTAATAAAAATAAACAACTGTACTAAATTGAAATGTCTTCTCAGTGACTAAGAAAGTATTAAAAATTCGAAAATATGCTAACTTACTGCAGAATCTCATGAATATTGTGTAGGGAATTACTTTGTCCAAACTGGCTAAGCACGAAGACCGTACTTTAAAACAAATGTGCATGTTTAATGTTTGTTTGTCCGGTGTAGGAGTAACTTCCCTTTGAAGGTTTGTCCAAAATGCACAAAATTTGACTAGAACTTTAGTAACTGGCAAATCATCTATTGGCAAATCATCACCGTTTACAACAACTATACTCTTTTTGAAAGATATTTTTGGCCCTGAAAAGGGCCGTTTGAACAACTAATATCTTCTGAGAATGGCCCTTATAAAAGGACCGTTTTGCTTAAACAACTGAATATCTTTATATATTTGGCCCTGAGAAGGGCCGTTCAAACGACTAAATCTCTTTTTATTTTTGGCCCTGGGAAGGGCCGTTTGAACAACTAAATCTCTTTTTATTTTTGGCCCTGAGAAGGGCCGTTTGAACAACTAAATCTCTTTTTATTTTCTGCCCTGAGAAGGGCTGTTTAAATAACTTAATCTCTTTTCATATTTGGCCCTGAGAAGGGCCGTTTGAACAACTAAATCTCTTTTTATTTTTGGCCCTGAGAAGGGCCGTTTGAACAACTTAATCTCTTTTCATATTTGGCCCTGAGAAGGGCCGTTTGAACAACTTAATCTCTTTTCATTTTTGGCCCTGAGAAGGGCCGTTTGAACAACTAAATCTTTTTTTAATTTCAATACTTTTAAGTGAATAATCACAACCCTCCTTCTTTTTCACCCGGGCTTGGGACCGTCGTTGGCGGAGTTGAAGTAAATTCTATTTACATGTACTTATTTTATGGAGTGTTTATTTTTTTCTCCACTATATGTATCGGAGTTTATATTTTTTCTCCATCATTTTTTTTGGCCCTGAGAAGGGCCGTTTGAATGAAGTTGTACAGAATTAGCTCTCTGGTGCTGCAGTAGCTGGGGCTGCAGTAGGACCATAAACAAAGGCACACCTCCTTAGCAAAGCACTTGGTGATATCTGTCGCTGTGTGTATTGCTCCCAAAGACTAAATATGCGGCCTTGTATATATCTGGTTCTAACACGCTGGTAACGCTTGAGTTTTCCCTCTGCAACTAATTTGAGTTGTACTGGCAGGAGAGCTGTCTCGTCATGGAGAAGACGGCAGAGAAGGTAGAAGGGTGGGTTTCCACTGACAGCCTGTGTGTTGAGATCGTTGTGTCAACCCTCCACATCGTTGTTGGTTCGTATGGATCTCATGAATATGCACCAACTTGCTACTGGTCACACGGTACTGTTCAACCATCTCTTCTGGACGTAGCGGGTGATCTTCTTTAGTCGGCCTTGTGTATGGTCTTTCAATTTGTTGAATGCTCTACTGGCAAAAAAGGAAGAGCCATTATTTTGACAAAAGTCTGACCATTCTGGCTAACTGACGCTGGGCACCTGTTGTTCTTACCCCGGACACTACACCACCACCACGTCTTGTTGTTTTTTTTCTCTTTTTACTGTGTAGTAGAAGCCATCGCTGGAGTATAGTTTGCGTTTACCACGCTTGGAACCTTGGTCTAGTATATGGTATGTCGTAGGTGCATTTGGATTAATGCCAACCATTTGGTCCTCTACTGGACTGTCTGACAAGGAGTCTTCCATGACTTCTACAGGCATGACGAAAGATCGGTCAGTAAGGTCGAATGTGTTGTCTGCCTGGTCATGGTGCTCTGCTTCTGAGTCAGAGTCGTCTGATATCGGTCGTGGTACCGGTCTACGTCTTACTACAGGTTCAACGTCATCTTCTGGTTCTGGTATTGTCAGTTGTGTGTCTGGTTCCGGTGATATGAACATCTCTATGTCAGAGGCATCTGAGTCGCTGTATGGCACTAGTGGCTGTGGATTTGCATGGTCTTGGTCAATCTCCATATACTGTACATCGGCCGGTAAATCAGGACCCAAATCTGATGGCTGGTCTACATCTATGCAGTTGGAACATCGCCAGTCGATGTCTGCTCTGTTCTTTTCGGCCTCTTTGTATACTGCTCTGGTGATGCCGGTGTTGCAAGTTCTGTGTTGCCATCTGGTACATACATCACACTGCAATGCCTCTTGCCTGGGTCTAAAATGGGTACTGCACTCTATACAATAGTCTATAAGCGGGATGTCTGTCATGATCTTGAATAAGCTTTTGAATGAATTCATCTTTTTCAGGGCCCAGTATATATAACCCCGTTGAGTAAACCATGAAACAATAACATAAAAATCTTTGATGCTGTATTCATGCTTTGAAGTAAAATTTTCTTGATCACTTTCAAAACATTTTTCCATTGTCAGAAATGGTGACATGTTTTAATTGCCTTTATTTAAACTGCTATCAAAACATCCATCTGGACCTACCCCCTTTCATAATTGAACACGTGCTGTTATGTAAATTAGTAATTAAAATTATGTATTGTACGTTTCATTAATGAAATGTGAAACCACGTTATTTTTGATTGATGTTCAATATTGCAATTATCACTTACTAATTAAGAATCTTACTTTCAAAACATATAGAGGGATTGTTTGTTTCGGAGGCCATAAGAATTAGTAGACAACATTAATTGTAGTGATAACATTCTTATTAATTAAATTTGATTGTTCTTGTTTACATTTAATTAAGGTTAATATTATAATTTTAGACTTAAACATCTTTAGAAACTGTTAATAATCTTAAAATACAAAAACCTCTGCATTAATAGACTTCTGATGAGGAATTAATTTCCTAATTTAGTTTAGTCTTTGTAAATAGGTTTTGTTTGATTGTTTTTACTTTTTTTATTGTGTTTTGAAGAAGAGACGGACAGGTCTCGAAATATCAACTGTAATTTTGTGTGCTATTTACTTTGTTCATTTTGAAGTTTATATATATATATATATATAGTTGTCTGAAGTATGTGACAACTCTTCATACTATACATGTCCAATGGATAATATCGTGAGACATTATACTGGGCTTGATGAATTATTTATATATACGTCTGAAAATCAGCCCAACATTGTTAGATCTGCACATTGGTAGTTCCCTCTCCGGGATTCGAACCATCACTGTTGTGACATCTATGGCAACACCGCCTGCACTACGTCCAGCGCCCTAGACCACGCGGCTACCTAGGCTATATAAAAATATCGCTTTCGGTAACCGGGTGATACCTCCTCGTAGGTTTAATCTAGGGTTGTAACGCAGTACATGATGTACAGGTGCTCGTGCAGATCAGCTGTGTGTATAGCACAGAGGATTCAATGTCTTTCGACAAGGAATGCCGCCACACAAAGTCATAATTTTTATATAGTTGTCTGAAGTATGTGTATATATAACGGTCTATCGTAAGAACCCAACGGGGTTAGAATTAGAGAAATGAATATCGAGATTGCCTTCCCACCGATGGCGCGAGGGATTTGGCTGTTCTTCGAATGCACAGATATTACAGACAGATTACACTGCCCACGCCATCTCTGTGGGAGACCAAAGGGATGTAAAATAGAGTGAGCTGCAAATTTATTTTGACACGTAATATGAGAGTTAAGTATATTAATTAACCGAAATTTGAACATGGATTTGGTGGTGTAGTGGTTAGCGCAGCAGACTCTCAACCCTTTGTACATTGACAGAGGGGGTTCGAATCCCACTGGAATCAACAAAAAATTAATATTTAATATTAAAAAGACTTAGACTTTCCATATTCAAATTTCGGCATGTACATGTCTCTCCTGGACTGACAGTAAACTCCGAGATTGTTAGCAAGATTTTCTGTTTTCAGCCTTTTACTCTGAATCTAGACTAAGAGATAAATATGAAAAAGAAAGGAAATGGGGTAAATGGCAAGGAGACAACATAAATAAGTTTTTTTTAATTTATTACGCAAAACAATTTAAACAATCTGGACTAAGAAATGCACTACAACACGCAACCACCATTTACACTCTTTTCATACAAGATCAAAGAATTTCCCAAAAGTGTAAATGTTGTTTTTTATAAAATTTTCTCAAGGAGTACATGTCTTCAAGGGCTTGGGTCTTACTAATTTTAAAGTTAACACACTGATAAATTATTTTATTATATTCTGATAGATCAAAGAATGATTAATCATTTAATGATTACGTCTAAAACTACCGTTTAATTACTTCATTAATTATTTGATTGGGATGTATGGTTTGAAATCACTGTTCAATATTTTCATTAATGAAATTTAGAAGTAAATCCGACATAATCATGCATTACCTTTAATTATCGGAGCGAAACGACCAACTTTTCGGCGCGAAACAACCCGGCGCGAAATAACCCGGAGCGAACGGATAATAGGAGCGAAACAACCCGGTACCTATTGTTTCATATTGAATTCTATGGCATGTCGAACAGACCTATCATTTACATGATGTCTGTGGGTTCTGGTTGTTCCTCTGACAGTTCGGTGGTTTCTTTCGGAGATCATTTTGTTGATTTTCCGCTTTCATCCACCTTTAATTCAACTGAGCATTTGACGGTCATCGGTTTGGATAGAGCAGATTGTCCTAACCGACTCCCGTTCTGCCTTATTTTGTGGGGACTTCCGGAGAGTTCTTTGTATTTATGTTTATTTTTGTTTTTGCACTCTGTACATAGTTTTAGCCCCGTGGATAGCAGTGATTGGTACGTATGTCCTCACAATTCCACAACCTCAGGACTCTTCCAGGAAAGTCAACCTGCGTTAGGCTAGGGAATCGGGGAAGGCAATGCTCACATTAACATGCCTGGTGCATATTTGTTAAATGTTCCTCCTTACGTCTTATANTTTAACTTTTAGCATATGCTTTCATTTTTTTTTTACAAGAGTTTGGAAAAAATAAAATTTTGAATACTTAGAATTTTGAAATATGATTCCAATTTTGGAAAATATCCTGAAAATCTCAAAGACCACTTATTTTTTTGAATTCTACCTAGCAACCATACATGTAGTACTTTGTTTCAATTAGGAATAACATTTTCACCAACTGAATTTCAAAAATATTTGATTCCAATTTTGGTAAATTTTCTGAAAGTCTCAAAGACTTATATTTTGGAATTCTACCTAGCAACCATACTGTTAGGATTTGTTTCGATTAGGGCAGTCATTTTCACCAATTGGATTTTCAAAATAATTGATTTCAATTTTGGTAAATTTCATGAAAGTCTCGAAGAAAACTCATTTTTGGAAATTCTACCTAGCAACCGTATATCCTTGTATACTTTCTTAGTAAAAGTAGTGACTATCAATAATTTTTTTTAAAAATGTTGAGGAAAATTACCCCAAAGGTCTATAACAACTGTTTTCTGTGTCAAACAGGTGAGTGTGGGGATGGCCATCTTTTCTGATGGCACGTTTGATCTGCACTGAAGAGACATAAGTTGTCGAATTGACCATCTGCAGAAACTAAATTTTCTGAATCCAGTTTTTACAAAAATTGTAGTTATTTTTGGCATGTAGAATTTACAGTTGAACTTCCTTGACTTGAACAACCAAAGGACTGATGAAAACAATTCGAGGTATAGGGGTGTTCTTGATATAGAGGTTAAACTATGTTTCGACTTAAATAAAGGGAGATGTAAGAAAAAGGGTTCGAGACACCTATTGTGTTTTGAGCTGTTGCAGTTTGAGCCACCGAAATTCAACTGAATACTGAACTTAAACTCTCCATTCCGTATAATGATTCTGAATGTCAGGCGAGACTTTAGTCATGCATTTACAAAGAACATGCTGAAATTGTCTGGATTTAAGACCACAAAACCATGTTTTATTGTTCACAATTGTTATAACTCAACCGAGTAAATGATTTCTTTGACAATTGACTTATTTATGCTTGAAAATGAAATATTGACATTTTTGTCTTTTCAATTATTTCATCAAATTTTTTAAAAAGAAATGTTCAATGAATGAAATGAAAAGTCCAGACATGCTCTTGTTATTAATTAGTTTGATGTAACAATTTTGACAACTATTGATTGCCCTGTATATCATGTATAGAGATATAAAAAGTATCTTAAACTAGGCCAAAATTAAAATAATGTTTGTTTCCCCTTACCCTACCAACCCTAAAAAATGACCCTAGTCAAATAATTTAATTGACTTTTCAGAGAGAAATTTTTTACTCAATTTGGATAAAAAATAGTTATTTCTAACCTCTTTATAGTAAAAATTATAAAAAAAATTTTCTTCCTACCTACCTACTCAACATTATTAGGTAAGGTCGGGTAAGGGGAAACAATTTTTTATACGACCGCAAAAAAATTTTTGAGGTTGTATATTGGTATTATACTGGTGGCGTCGTCGTCGGCGTCTGTAGACTCTTCGTTTTCGTGCGATAACTTCAGTTCTAGTTGATCAGTCCTTATGAAATTTTAACATAATGTTGCTTGTCACAAAAGGAAGGTTGGGATTGGTTTTGGGTATTGTGGCCCGCCCGTTTTTTTAAAAAGGGCCAAAAAGGGCCAAATTAGGTGTTTTCATATATTGGGCTGTAGAATATTTATTATTTATCGGATTTTGATGGGGTTTCTTTCAGTGTGATCCTAAGGAAATTTGCAATCGGAGGTGTGTCAACGGATTTCATGTCACATGTACCGTTAATGAGATAAATGGGTTCCAAAAGGGGGAAATCTCAAAAATCTATTTTTTTCATTTTTTGTCCGATTTTGATGCAGTTTTTTTCATTAGATTCCTTAAGAAAAATTAATATGGCACTCAACTTTTATTTTTTTGGTAACTTGTTTCCTTTCCGAGCTATGAGGGGCAGAATGGGGCCAAAATTGCAAATTTGCTGATTACCTGAAATTTTAATTTTTCATCGGATTTTGATGGGATTTTTTTCTTTGAATTCCTTTGATATAAGCTTTCAGTAGTATGTCAACGGATTTTGCGTAGCTCTTACCATTTCCGAGCTACAAGGGGTCAAAGGGGCCAAAATTGCAAATTTTTTAAATATGTGAAATCTTTATTTTCCATCGGATTTCGATGAGATTTTTTTCTTTGAATTCCTCTTGATATAAGCTTTCAGTAGTATGTCAACGGAATTTGCGTTGCTCTTACTGTTTCCGAGCTTCAAGGGGTCAAAGGGGCCGAAATTGCAAATTTTCAAAATATTTGAAATCTTTATTTTTCATCGGATTTTGATGGGATTTTTTTCTTTGAATTCCTCTTGATATAAGCTTTCATTAGTATGTCAACAGATATTGCGTAGCTCTTACCGTTTCTGAGATACAAGGGGTCAAAGGGGTCTAAATTGCAATTTTTCGAAATATGTGAAATATTTATTTTTCATCAGATTTCAATAGGATTTTTTTTCTGTGGATTCCTCTTGATGTAAGCTGTCAGTAATATGGCAGCGGATTTTGAGTAGCTCTTACTGTTTTCGAGCTACAAGGGGTCAAAGGGGCCAAAATTGTAATTTTCGAAATATTTGAAAATCTTATTATTCATTGGATTTTGATCAGATTTTTTTTCTTGGGATCTTCTTGATATATAAGCTTTCAGTAGTAAGTCAACAAATTTGGCATAGCTTTTCCCGTTTCTGAGCTAAAGGGGCCAAAGGGGCCAAAATTGCAACTGATTCAAGCTCTTTATTGTGTCCATTTATTTACTATTCCTCATTCATTTGAATTGCACTCATGTTCAAATTTCAGTATTCGACATGCTGCGGTCGTATCATGCTGCGCTCGGCGTAGCCCTTTATTTTAATTATGGCCGTACTTATTTTGGAGGAAATAAGATGACCTAAGGGGCCTAGTCTGGTCATATGTCTGTCTGTCTGTTATACTTTTCTTTTACTTATAAGCCAAATTTCTGACCCTGAAATCTGGTATAGATCAAATCAAAGTATACAATGGTGAAAAATAGACAATTTGTGGTCTTCTCCAAAGGAAGAAAAAGGCAGTAAGCAGGAAACTCATGAATTTATACTAATTGTCATTTATTTACATACATTCCAAAATTGGTTGGAAGCACAATACTCCTTCAACTTTGACCTTCATCATTGTTCAATTCCTATTCCTCAAAAAGTATTAAAAATTGCTTCCACCTATTTAAAAAAGAGCCTCGTCAATAATTTTTCTGGTCATTTAAATCTACAATTCTATACTCTTACTAAACATGGACAAATCTCAGGTAAACTGATTGGTCTCACTTCAGCATCTGTAGATTTTATATAATGACTAGAAAATAAAAATTTATGAAGGTGTTTTAAATTAATCGAGGAAATGACCAAGGTCATAGTCAATTTACTGTGAGATTAAGACGGAATTGAGTATGAAAACCAGGAATTAAGTGCCCCTCATCTCACTGCTTATTTCTGATTTTTGAACTACCTGCACCTTCCCAATATGTGATTTTTATTGCAATGACTGAACCAAACTGTGAAAATGTTTCTACATACATATATATACAGCAGGTGTTTTGTTTTGTGTATTGGTTTTTGTTTGATCTTTCATTAACACATCCTAAGCTTATTGACATGTTGTTAAAGACTTTGGCAGATCTAAGATGGGCAAAGGTAAATTATGTCTGTTTTAATTTGGTAAATGTTTAAAAATGTTTAGATTTTATTTTTGTTTGTTTGTTTTTTGCTTGTAATTTATTACTTCTTAAAACTCTGGTAACATAAAAAAGAATGATGTAGAAGGTATTATGAAAAATGATTCAAAAATGAAATTTTGTCAGAAGCTTTGAATGATTATATGGATATTTTGGCTATATTTTTAGACCTGATGGTGTAATACTTTTCTAGGAGGTCTTAGTGGGGGTCCCTTTCCCGAAACCCCGCCAATTTTTTCTGCACCTTCCCATTTCACTGGCAGGTAAATATTTTACAAAGACTCTTAAAGATGCTGCTTTTTCTTGTTTCAAGGGCACAATTTTCGGCAGTTCCCGCTTCACGCTGGAATTATCCTCTCCAGTTTTCTTGTGCACTTTTCGCCCAAGATCCCGATTCCCGCTTGCTTGAAATGGCCAACCCTGCTTCCCTCTTTAACCCATGGAGACCCACTTTCTATTTATCAACCACTAGTAAACATAATGTTCAAAACAATTTTTCATAAAGATTTTTTCTCATGCCATCTTGCTATATGCTGTTTTATGCATTTCAAGGTCATTATATATATACTGGCACTGGGAGTGTTTAAGGGGGTCAGGACCCCTTTGGTCCCTTGATCCTCTTCTGCTGACAGATTTTGAAATCAGTCAAGAAAAGCTTTTAGTGAACTTTGGAAAATGATCAGAAAAATAAGACAGTATTATGTAATGACTGAATTAAATCTTTGGAAAATTCAATGCAAATTATGTAAAAATTTAGAATTATTAAGAGTTTGTTCTCCAAAATGTCTTTAACATCATATTAAATATTGAGATTTTTCTTGAGGCTCCAGAAAATGTTCATGTTTGTTTTTGAACATAAAAACAGTAAAAAATTTTATTAGCAGAAAATGTGATCAATCCATACTCGTTGACTTACCAATATAATCCCTCAAGGTCATATGAACTAAAATGATAGAGCTGGTGCAATTAAAATCAGGGGACATAACTTATCTTTAAATCGCGGAAAAAAATTACTGCTGTACAGAACCTCAGAAAATTGATGACACATTCTGTTCTGATGGGTGTAAATTGTAGTAATTATGAACATTATAAGGTTTTAAGTTAAACCCTGTGGGAAAAGTTCGATATTATGAAGTTGTAATTTCTATAAAATTATGATGAGGATCTGGTTATCTTTGTCAAGCTTGTGTTAGAACTCAATTGGTTTATTCTTCACAATTAAGGCCATTCAAATGCTATTATTCTCTTGCTGTCGCAGATTCTTTAATAAGAATTTCAGATTACTTTGAAACATAATCCTTTAAGAAAAATTCAACCACCCGAAATCAGTACAATAGTCAAATTTCTTTCTTATTTGAGTGCTATTATTAAGCATAAGTCAACAACAGTTGTATTTTTGTGAAGGACTTCTGCATTTGATTTTCTCAGTCAATAATGGTGATTTTTTGTTCATTTTAATGCCTTATAAAACACCCCTCCCTCTTCTCTGAACAAACTACAATTTAGTATTTAGCTAGGAGTTTAAGTGCTTCTGCTGGTTAGTACATGATTTTTACTTCAGATTTGCTTGTCGAAATAAGTGGCATTTGGCTGACTAAGGGAATTTAAATGGTATAAAAAAACTGTATTTCACATGTTATGGTCTTGAAAAATTTCCCCATATATCTATCCCTGGAATATTTTGAAACGCTAACAAGAATCATGCAGATGAAAGCTCATTTTCAGTTGTTATAGCAAGTGAAAATGAGCTTTCATTTGCATGCTCTTGGAGAAAGGAACAGGGTTATTTTCATGCAACATATTTTTCATTTGTTGTTTGAAAGGATCATTATTTGCTGTGTTTAGTGACATTAAAATGCCCAGCTTAATTTTTTTTGCTCGTTCCTCATGGAATGTCATTTTATTTTACATATGTGTGTGTGTGGTACCACGTTTTCAAACTTTTTCTAGTACCCTAATACCGGATAGCAACACAGCATTTTGACCTTGATGAGATGAGCACATACAGTCTCTTGTAACTGAACCAGACTGAACCAATATTAAATATTCGTAATTTCAAAATGATTGCAAAACAAACATTTTATTGACTCAATCAAGCTGCTTCCCTTCTACAAAGTGAGAAAAATATTGATAAATTTATATCTAAAAAATGTACTTATTGTATGAAAATCGTTATAACTGTTGGTATTTGACAAAAACCTTCACTCCCCCAAACATATTATAAAGTATTTACAAGTCATTCAAACGCCAGGAAGATGTAGATTAACTTGCTTCATTAGTGTCATGATTTCCAGACACAATCAGAAATCGAGAGACATACTTTGTCTTACAAGACTGCAAAAAACTATATATAATTAGATTAATCGTTGGAAATCCTTTGTTTTGATACTCTTCAATAGACATTGTATATTTATTGGGTTATTTAGCTCTTTAGCTTTGGGCTTACACTAGGAATACAGTATCATTCTTATGTAAGAAAGGCAAAGCTGTAATACAAACAAGACAACAAAACTAGGCTGGAAATTTTCCAGGGTGTTATTTTTTCAAGAATTTTTGGACAAATATTTTGCAAGGGGTTAATTTTCAAGCTCTAAGCAGTTCTAATTTGCATTATTATTGCTTTTACACATAAGAGTTCGCAACCAAAACTATTTGCGTGGGGGATAGTTTTGCAGAATTTTCTTGACTGCAAAATATAGCGAAAAATTG
Organism: Modiolus philippinarum; assembly: GCA_002080025.1. Classification (NCBI taxonomy): domain Eukaryota; kingdom Metazoa; phylum Mollusca; class Bivalvia; order Mytilida; family Modiolidae; genus Modiolus; species Modiolus philippinarum. The sequence continues at coordinate 24,716 of MJUU01003337.1, read as the reverse complement.
TCCCCACCTATATCAAAGTAAACCATTTCTACCTCATTTGATGTGAACTGAATTTCTGTTGTTCTTTTTAAAGTCCAGCATAGGATTGAAAAGAGTTGTAAGCCCAGGAAAGTGTCAACTGAAGTTGGGTGTGAGTTTACTGCGTGAGACAGATAGGTACAGATGGAGTTTGTGTGTCATTTAGATTTGTCCATTTTGTAGGAGTTTTTGCCCTTTCGACTTGAAAATTTCAGGAAATAGCTTCCTGGATTTTTTTTAAAGCAACAGATATTTGGTATTTGAGTTTACAATTATTATGACGAGACTTGATGAATGAGTTATTATTAGTCCCCTACTGGCTTTGCCGAAGGGGACTTTAGGTTTGCACTCCATCAGTCCGTCAGACCGTCAGTCCATCACACTCAGTTTTCCAGGCTTTTTTCCTATACTATTATAGATATTTATCTAATATTTGGTATATAAGTCTACCATCATGAATTACAGACCAAGTTCGAGTTTGGTTCCGGTTCATTGATTTTTGGATGGAGTTATGGCCCTTTAACTTAGAAAATTTTGGTAAAATATAGGTTTTCTGGACTTTTGTCCTAAACCATTCCAGATATGAAGCTAATATTTGCTATGGGAGTCTACCACTATGAGTTACAGAACAAGTTCGAGTTTGGTTTTGGTCCATTGATTTTGGACGGAGTTATGGCCCTTTGACTTAGAAAATTTTGGTAAAATATAGGTTTTCCGGACTTTTTTTCTAAACCGTTCCAGATATGAAGATAATATTTGCTATGTGAGTCTACCACTATGGGGTTACAGATCAAGTTCTAGTTTGGTTCCGTTCCATTAACTTTGGACAGAGTTATGGGCCTTCGACTTAGAAAATTTTGGTAAAATATAGGTTTTCCAGACTTTTTTTCTAAACCGTTCATTTTAGCTGATAGTTGTATTGTTAATCAACCCCTTTGGGTTACAGATCAAGTTTGAGTATGATTTGGGTCCATTGATTTTTGACGGAGTAATGGGCCTTGGGCTCCAAAAACTTTTCTTCTTTAACTATTTAGCTGGTATAACAAAGAATTATTCCACCGGTAGGGGACTTCTGTATTGCCTTGCAATACGATCCACACTTGTTTCCCTTTGAACTTTAAAACTTCATATCAACCATTTAAAAAAATAACAATCAACAATTTTGAAACCTGTGTTGAGCAGCATTTGAAAACCAATATGAAGCAATATAGTGTTATGAGCACCCAGTAAGATTTTATGATTATTTCCGTGGGTTTTAACTTCAATCATAGCTTCCAACATACAATTCATCATTAAATCTGTGGTGTGTGACTTGTAATATCAAACTCATTAGATATACAATTGCGATGGTATTCTAACGAGAAACTTTTAATGTTTTCTTCACAATTTTAAAGTACAAATTTTGTGAGATATCTTGTACATTCCAATCTATAATCCAGTTTGCTTTCAATGGCTAATTAATTCAGATCAAATTTGAAAAATCTACAAATTTCTAATGATTCTGCACATTTGTCAAACTTGCCGCTAAATATTCACAGTTTGTGGGTTTGATAGCAGCTTTATATGGTTTTAATTGATATTGCAGAATTTAGGTATAAGATATGTGGGAAAGGTTTTATAATCTGATTTCACTTTATGCTGGATCAATTTCCGTAAAGGAGTTCGTTGAAAAATTTTAGCTGAGAATTTAATGTGATAAAACTGCAGTAAGCTATATAATATTTGTCCACAGAGAGATATAGTAGAACCAAATACAATTTATCTGTTTTAAAGGATTTTAAATAGAATATTAATTGATATATATTGCAGTATAAGTTATCTTCAAATCTCTTTCACTTTTTATGTCCCCCAACAAAGTAAAGTGCATATTGTTTAGACCTTGTCCAAAATTAAATATGTCCAGACCATCTGAGATATTAAGTAGACATTTGAAATGTGAGTTAACCTCAATGAGTTATGAATATAGTTATACCCCCCGCAAACAAAGTTTGGGGGGGTATATAGGAATCACCCTGTCTGTCTGTCTGTCCGTCTGTCCACACTTCTCGTAAGCGCAACTCCTCTTAAACCACTGGAAGGATTTTGATGAAAATTAACACAAAGGAAGGTCACTATATGGAGATGTGCATGAAGGAATATGATTATTGTCCGAAACCAGGAAGGGGAGATAATCTGACTTTGACTTTACGTTGATTCCCTATTTATGGGTTACCTCGTAAGCGCAACTCCTCTTAAACCACTTAAAGGATTTTGATGAAACTTTACACAAAAGAAGGACACTATATGGAGATGTGCATGAAGGAATATAATTTTTGTCCAAAACCAGGAAGGGGAGATAATTGGACTTTGACGTTTCATTGATTCCCCATGTATGGGTTACCTCGTAAGCGCAACTCCTCTTAAACCACTCGAAGGAATTGAATGAAACTTAACACAAAGGAAGGACACTATATGGAAATGTGCATGAAGGAATATAATGATTGTCCGAAACCAGGAAGGGGAGATACGGAAATTCAACTTGTACTTTTCGTTGATTCCCTCTGTATGGGTTACCTCGTAAGCGCAACTCCTCTTAAACCACTGGAAGGATTTTGATGAAACTTTACACAAAGGAAGGACACTATATGGAGATGTGCATGAAGGAATATAATTATTGTCTGAAACCAGGAAGGGGAGATAATCAGACTTTGACTTTTCGTTGATTCACCATGTATGGGTTACCTCGTAAGCACAACTCCTCTTAAACCACTTGAAGGACTTCAATGAAACTTTACACAAAGTAAGAACACTATATGGAGATGTGCATGGAGGAATATAATTATTGTCAGAAACCAGGAAGGGGAGATAATTTGATTTTGAGTTTTTATTGATTCCCTATGTATGGGTTACCTCGTACACACAACTCCTCTTAATCCACTTGTAGGATTTTGATGAAACTTTAGACAAAGGAAGAACACTATATGTAGATGTGTAAAATGTCAAATAGGCTGAAAAAAAGTGAATTTTATATTTGTCTGATTTAGACAGAGTGTTTTCATTGGAACCCTTGTGAAAAGTTCTTTCTTGTGTCCATACTTGTATTGCGTCCACACTTGTACTGTGTCCACACCTGTATTGTGTCCACACCAATTTAATTTTGCTTTTACCATATCGATTCAGGGTTCAATGAGCGGGGGGTATATTTGGCTTCCATTCGGCGACAGCTCTTGTTTGAGCTTGGTGTTATTTCATTAAGTTTTGTAGGCATCATTGCCCTTTTGGTTTTCAAATTTAATAAAATTTGATTTTTATAGATTTTTTTTTGAATACCACTTGAGGTATTAACTCAATATTTGTCACGTTAGTTTGTCCTGAAGAGTTAAAGATGGATAATGAGTTCTATCATAATTTGTTGATTATACCCCCCGCAAACAAAGTTTGGGGGGGTATATAGGAATCACCCTGTCTGTCTGTCTGTCTGTCTGTCTGTCCGTCTGTCCTCATTTCTCGTAAGCGCAACTCCTCTTAAACCACTTGAAGGATTTTGATGAAACTTTACACAAAGGAAGGACACTATATGGAGATATGCATGAAGGAATATAATTATTTTTTGAAACCAGGAAGGGGAGATAATTTGACTTTGACTTTTCGTTGATTCCCTATGTATGGGTTACCTCGTAAGTGCAGCTCCTCTTAAACCACTGGAATGATTTTGATGAAACTTTACACAAAGGAAGAACACTATATGTAGATGTGCATGAAGGAATATGATTATTGTTTGAAATAAGGAAGGGGAGATAATTTGACTTTGACTTTTGTTGATTTCTCCTGCAATTATCTTTTTTTTCCAAGAAAAAATTTAAGCATAGATATTGTGAAGTCCAACTGTTAGAGAGGCACACTGTTTTCATTGTAATCCTCTTGAAAAGTTGTTTTCAAAGTGTTGTAATGAAGTTTCTCTAATGCTTATGATTTTTGTGTAAAATGTCAAATAGGCTAAAAAAAAAAGGTGAATTTCATATTTGTCTGATTTAGACAAGAGTATTTTCATTGGAACCTTTGTGAAAAGTTCTTTCTTGAAGATTATATCATTATGTCCATACTTGTATTGTGTCCACACTTATACTGTGTCCACACCTGTATTGTGTCCACACCAACTTAAATTTGCACTTACCATATCGATCCAGGGTTCAATGAGCGGGGGGTATATTTGGCTGCCATTCGGCGACAGCTCTTGTTTGTATAGGAGTTATATTTCCCCTTTGAATTAATAATAGCAATTCCCTGTTTGAAAAAAAGCATCCCCCTGCGTAATGTGACCATGGATGACCTGATGGTTAACCATGATTTTAACAATTTTCGTTATATGGGACACCATGGTTTACCATATACAATTACCACCCTAGATAGTGTGTGACCCAGCGGTTTCTCTCCCCGAGATATTAAGGTTACCCGAGAGCTTGCTCGAGGGTGACCTAAATTTCGAGGGGAGAGAAACCGCTGGGTCACACACTATCTAGGGTGGTAACTGTTATATTATATCGAATTTTCTCATTTACGGGTTGACCTTCCTATGCGACCCAACGCTAGCCGGTTGACCCAGCGAAATCTCACATGTCATGTGACATGATTTGAACAAATCAGAATATAGATATTTAAATGAGTATATAATATTAGATTTTATCAAACCATGGTTAACCATAGTCAGTGGCAGTGGTTGACCATGCTTATAACACAGCTGTATAAAATGGTTTTCAATTTGTTAATTTGTTTATTATAACTATTAAGTTTGGCTTTGATCATCTTTACAATCCTGAGAATTCCTCTTTACCTTCGGAATCTTTCATTTTAAATATATAGCCTAACAATAAAAACTTTTGATAACATGTTTTACGAAAGGATATGGAGTAAATGAACATGAGACCATAACGCATGTTAACTCCAACTGCAAAAATTTTAATGAGCTGTATGGCCATTTCGGAAATTAATTCCTCATCAGCAGCACTAGAATCCAAACAAAGGAAATCCATACTCTAAAACCAAACGAAATCCGAATAATCAGTAATATCAAATATAGCTAAGGACAAACTACGATGGAAGGAGTTAATCCTAAGGTTTTAGAATTTACATGAATTTAGATAATAGTAATTGAACAAAGTGTACTCATGAGATATTATCTCATGTACAAGTACTCCATATCTAAGAAAAATAAAGAGCATACATCTCTACCAAAGGGAATAGTTTTACCAACTCCACACTGCAATAAAAGACAAACTCCTGTATTAAATATTTTAATTTTTAAATTTTGCAAAATTCTCACAATTCGTATTGTTTCTTTACTTTTGATGATTAATGTCACATAAGTTGAATTATTTTGAATTATCAAATTATAAGATTTCATAAATGATCGTATTTTTATGCCCCTAGATCGATGATCGGGGGCATATTGTTTTTGTCCTGTCTGTCTGTGCATCCGAAACTTTAACCTTGCAATAACTTTTGAACTATATAAGGTAGACTTTTCATACTTGGCAAGTGTATAGGTCTAGTCAAGAGGAACATAAAGATGCAAAAAAAAAAAAAAAAATAGGTCAGGTCAAAGGTCAAGGTCACAGAGGTTAAAAAGGGGTGAAATGGGTTGTTTTCACATATTTGAGTGTAGAATCCTTAATATTTATCCTATTGAGACGGGGTTTGTTTCATGATATTGTTAATAAAATTGTGGAACTGTAGTATGTCAACAGATTTGAGGTAGCATTTACTGTTTTTCAGAAACAAGAGGCCAAAGGGGGACAAAGGAAAAAAAATGAATTTTTAAATCTTTTTATAGGATCTTGATGCAGTATTTTTCTGTAGGTTTCTTATAGCATGTTTAAACAGATACTTTTAACAATTTAAACCATTACAATAAACAAGAGGCCCAAAGGGGCTTCATCTGTTTCAGAATAAAAGGGGTTAAATTGGGTGTTTTAATGGTAATAAACAACTTTTGAACTATGTAAGATAGACTTTTAATACTTGGCAAATGTATAGGTCTTGTAAATATGAACATAAATATGCAAAAAAATAGGTCAAAGGTCAAGGTCACAGAGGTCAAAAAGGGGTAAAATTGGGTATTTTCATATATTTTACTGTAGAATCTGCAGGGGGGCATATGTAGTGTTTCACAAACACATCTTGCTTTTCAATAAATTACACTGAAATTCTTTAAACAAAGGGAGATAATTTAAAACTTGTGTTTCCAAAAAAGTTGCTAGATCTACCAAAGTTGATTTTTGGAATGGCCAAAAATATTAATGGGAGTGAAAACATGATTTTAAAAAAACTGTGGAATTGTTTGAATAAAATTTAAATTGTATAACAAGGGGACATAACTCTTGTATGATTGAATTGTAACACTGGAATTCAACCATGGTCCTTGTTTTGAGACCATGGTTGTTGATTGTGAGGCCATGGTCAATATTATAAGCATGGTTAACCATCGTCAGAAGCATGGATAACCATGGTCAACCATGCTTGTTCCTGCTTTATCCATGGTTGTTCATGGTCAACCATGGTCATCCATGGTCATATTTCGCAGGGGTTATGAGTAGAGCGTACACCAAAATATTTTAATTGGTTAAGAATGTAAATAATGTACTAGTAATAACATGGGTTGAAAATTGATTGTCCTCACACCAAAATTTTTAATTAAACCACTGTACTCACAAATTCCTTAGTTTCTGAAAGGGCAAATTTAACAGATGGTAAAGGGGGGGAGGGGTTCCAAACAGGAATGAACATGCTTAAAAATTGACGAAAACGAAACATGAGTGATAAAAATGGCCAATCACAAAACACCGAAAATTGCTGCTCTCAGTTCACTGAAAACTTGAGGAGCCATTATCATTTATGGTAATTTATGCATCTTATCAAACGTTTTTTTACCTGAAAGCTATTAAAACCAATGAAAATCTGTGAAATTTTGTGCTGTGATACCTTCCGGTACCATTACAATTCTAGTTAGGTTTTTACAGGAAAATGAACATTCACGAAATAAAGAATATCCAGAATGAATCACGAGATCAAAATATGGACAAAAAAGAGGCACGGAAAATAATGCCAACACAAAAAAAACACGAAAACACCAATTTATAAAATGCCAAAAACGTTGCACGAAAAAATCCCTTTACCACCCTCTTAGAATTCCACAGTAGGTATAGTAATACAGGCCCAGTTTGAGTTTGGTCTTTGTTCTCTGAATTGTGTAGATTTTCTGTATCATTACTAGGCAGGGTATTTGTGTCTTTCTGATACATTTTGTTTCAGTTAGAAAAAAAGTCTTCTTGGAAAATGTTCCATTATTCCAAGGAATTCTTGGACTTAATTATAATGATGAATAGTATTAATTTTTCCGAGCGTCTTTAATTGCTTTTCATTTTGTACTGAATTTTGTAGATAAGTTCATATGAGTTATGTAATCAGGGGCTTAAAATCTTTAATTCGTTTTTCTTCACTGAAATCCAAAAGATAAAGCTAATAAATCTGACAATGAAAAATGTTCTATTTTCTCTCGATTTATATTGTTTTGGAATAATAATTATTTATCATCATTAAAAAGAAATATTTCTAAGACTTGGATTTTGTTTTTGTATTACAAAGGTTAAATTGCTTTGTACTATTTTTTTTTGCTTTGGATTATTAGAAATGAGAATGCTTGCTGTATTTGATAAAATAAGCTCCAGGAGCCAAGCATTTTTTGTAGAAGGATATTCAAATTATCACTGAACACTTGCTAAGGCCAATTGCTCTTGTTAGAGCTGATGGGATACAGCTTTTGCTACAATTGTTGCTCACGTTAATTTAGTCATTGGTAAATTTTATTTTTGTTCAAAGAAAAGGGGATGTTTTTTTGACAAATAGGGTAAACATCCTTTTGGAAGGATATCTGTTTTCTCATCTGTATATGTTGGCATACAGTTACTCCTTGTACATACAACAACAAAAATACAAACTTATTGGAAAGTTTGAAAAAAAACTTACACATTTAAGAGGCTCACTCCTGATGTTGTTAATATCAAAGATCTCTTGAAACCTTTTTTGATTAATGAAGCATTTCAGACTCAATGAAATGGCAAAAAGAAATAGGTCAATGTGCTTTGAATGGAGATATAAAACATTAAAAATTTGGCAGGAAAGATTTCTCTGGATTTTCCCTTAGTTTAACAGTGAACTTTTTTTGTCAAACAGCTAGGAAGTTATATCAAGGATTTTATGAAAACTTGTCAGGTGGATTAATTTGACCTACAGAAGTCATTCATGAAATAAGAAGTGGGGTCCATGTGTAAAATTCTATCAGCAATTGAACTGATGGAAACCAGAGGAGTTCCAAAATCTGAGACAACTTCAAAAAAGGGGTTGAGTGAGCCACCTTAAGACTGGCCAAATGAATAAAAACAAAATAAAAGAAGAGGAGTTTGAAAAAACAAAATGTAAATTCCCAGTGAACTTTGAACATATTTTCTGGGTACATAATTATACTATAACTAATCCAAGATTCTGATTATCGCAAAATATTTAACGAATGATC
>MJUU01003336.1:67502-125755 GCA_002080025.1 Modiolus philippinarum | reverse complement strand
ATATCAGAAGCATCAAATTTGATTAGCCTTCGAAACCTGCATTTTAGCAAACCAAATGCCCGTTCTATTACTTGTCTTCCTTTGCTCAAATTTCGATTGAAAAGCTTCTGTTCCCTGGTTAAATTTCCATAATCTCGAAATGGAGTGAGTAGCCAACCCAACAGAGGGAACGCAGAGTCGCCAAGTATATAATAACCATCCGGAATTAACTGGTTGGCCAGCTGAAATAATTCGGAGTATCGAAGAACTGTAGCATCATGCGTGCTACCAGGATTTCCAGTCCAGGCATAAGTGAATTAAAGTTCGGCATTGCATGTGGCTAATAGAACAATGGATGGAAACTTCTTTCTGTTGAAATAAGCTTGCGGTTGTTGTGAGGGTACTTTGATTTCAATATGAGTCCCGTCAATCGCTCCGATAGCATTCTGTATCTGTGTTATTTCTCCAAACTTTTGAGAAGTATTTCTTAAGTTTTCACCGCGTGGCCACCTGATAACATCAAATATAGCTTCATTGACAAGAGCAGATGACATTCTTTTTACACAAGCATGCAGTGTGCTTTTAGAAACCCCAAACCTATCGGCCATCGATCGGAAACTCTCCATGTTTCCTATAATGAAACAATAAATCAAATCAAAATAATTTTATTGGGCATAAATACAGTTTACATGTCGTGGTATGTAATCCACCAAAGTGAAAAAGAAAGAAAAGAATACAAAAACAAAAAGTTAAAGGAAAAGTATTCAGAGTACTAAAGTATAAAATATATGATTAATATGTATAACATATTATCTAGTATCTAGGAAGATTCTAGTTACAAGTTTTTAAACTCTTTTTCACTACTTGAAAACATTTCTTTGAAAAAAGTACAACTGTTTTTAGCTTCTTTCAGGTTTTGTGGATTTTCTTTAGCTACTCTTTATTTGTTTATGTAAGCTTTGCAATGGTCATGCATTTATATAAAATATACCGTGTATACATACGAATTTATTTTTAACAGTTCGAAAAAGTGTGCTCTCTATAAAAAGTATGAGTCAGTACAATATTTTCCTTGAGCATGTGTTAAGTAAGGGCATATCTTAGCATTATCAAATAATTGTAACTTGAAAAAAGAGACCATAAGCTGTTGCATCAAGATTTGTATTTTATATATCTGAATTTGGATGACAAAGTTTCTTGAGACTTGCTTTAAAACATTATGGAAAGAATATAGGTGCAATAGGGAATTTAAGTTTACATGTTTGATATCAGAAAATTGATTAAAAATTCACAATTGATAGCTACCTAAATACCACAAGAACATAAGTAGTTCTTTTTCTATATTCACAGATGGCCCTCTTGGTCTGTTGTATACGTTAAATGTAGCTAGTTTCAATACAAGAACTTCAAACGTTCCTCTTTTCAGCCTAAAATGACATCGAAAATCTTCCAGGGAATATTCCGGAACGGTTATTTCAGTGTAATTGTCTACCTTTGGTTTCTCTTCCTTTAAATGGTTGGCAAAAAACAACAGTATCTCATTAGAAGATCTTCGAATCTTGTAAATTAATAGCAAAGTAAGTTGCTGAATTTGGCTTTCTTGCAATAGCATATCAAAATCCATGATCATCTACAATTAATTAAGTTGCCAAACAAAACATATGGATAACGGTGACCGCTGGTTACCACAGGTTTCCAATTAATACCAATAGTCGTTTGTTTTATTACAAACCATTGGCGAACATTGGTAGCATCATGTTACCATTGGAAACCCTGGGGTAGCCATTGGTAACCGAAATGTACCGTTGGTGACCGTTGGTGACCCTTGGTACCCATGAACAATACCAACGGCACAACTCCGAACGCAACCATTGTGTTTTTAACATATAAATTATACTTTCATCGATATATTTCAACAACACCTAAATTATAAACCTTAATTCCAATTTTTATAGATTTTGCAACATTTTACACGCCTTCAAAGAGGAACACATTTATGAAAAAAAGTAGAATAGTGGAAGCAGTTTGATTAAGGCAAGATAAATTATCCACTGGTAAGTCCAAACTCGCTTTTTACTCGCCAGTGATTTCTTTTTTTTCTTTCATTTACGCGTACAGTATAAAAGATATTGGAAATATTAACTTAGTAAATTTATAATTTTAGTCCAAGAATATTCTAAAATATTGGCAATTATATTGCTTCACTTGATTTCCTTCTACTTGAAATAAAAGGCACAACAAGAAACACATACAATGGCTGAAAATTATAATTACATGCCACAATATGCTAGGGAACTACACATAAATCCACACACAAAAAAGACAGCCGGACTTGGTACCGGCACTAGCAAAAGTCAGCGGTAGGGTTAAACCGGTTTATGGGTACCCAAACCTCTCCTTTATCTGTCCCGTTTCCCTATAGTTTAGTAAATATACGAATAAACCCCAATACAGGTAGACTACTAACTCCATGACCACAATCTCGAAAGGAAAGAATATGACAATATGTAATTTTGAAAAATGGGTCTTTCAAAGTTCTGTCTTATTTAATTATAATACCATAAATGTATAATACATCTATGATAATACACACGATGCATGTTAATTGCATACATCTTCTACGATATAAGCAATTTCTTGCCGTGAGTTTTCACGATGCCAATTTTTTCCAATTCATGTCAAAATAGTTTATATAATTTTAAATGTAAACAACATGGCGAAATGGATAATTAATTACTGATGGGACGACAGAATGTTTTACTCTAATCCAACCATTAAATTTGTCTGAATTTATTACCAATACGACTATAAACTATGGTAATTAATTCCAATTAGTGTAAAATGCCCAGTTTTAGACGGTCTTTATTATAAAGCAAAGTTCGAGACAGTCCCTTTAAACACAGAGCAATATCCAGGTATTCCAAGTTGTTATGACTTTCCGAAGTATTCCGAATAGTCCATGCATACAATCATTACATGTCCAATGTAAAAGGCGTGAACCGGTTTACGCAAAGACGTGTGATCGGCATAATATAAATAAGAATTTAATTACTGATCATCAAATTAAAAGAATTATAAGGATTAAACACCGTTTAAAAGGAATTTATAGGAGTATAAATGGGACGAGTGACTTGGTACCGTTAATACTCTAATAAATTCCTTTAAAACTGTGAAGTTTCACTCTGGCGCTCGTTACCATGGAAATAGCAAAAAGTTATAAAAATTGCAATGGCCACAAATGACAAGATACTGCAAAAACGTCTTTCATAAGAAGTCAAAATATCGTGTTGGTACCATATTTCTTAGACAATATGATCTTGACATTGCAATTAGGACAAACCTTGCTTCTAAAACGTAGACATTTATTGGTAGGGTGTTGATATTCGGTTAGTGACTTTGTTATGATCAGAACTTTCTGGTACTACCATATTAGTAGGCATTTCGACATTACCCCGAAGACAATTTTTATCTAAATCTGAAACTTTTCTTGTAGAAGTTAGTTGTTTGTAGTTATTTGGTATTTGACTTTCCTATTAGAAGAGATATCTGGCAGTACCAGATTTGTAGATATTTTGACATTGACATTGACCTGAGGGCAATTAAAAGAAAAAAAATCTTGAACTTTGCTTCTAAAGGTTATTCTTTTCGTGGTAGGGAGTTCCTTTGTAGAATGTGACATTCTTATATCCCATTTGTTATATTTTTAATTACAATAACGATAAGAACTTTCAAATTTATTGTGCATTGATGTCCCTCTAATCCGACGACCTATGATATCTTCTGACAACTCTTGATAGCAAAACCATCAGGGGCATAAATCCGTAACTGGTCGCTGAACTCAAAACTAGTGTAAAGCAATTTATTTATATAGTTTGAATGAAGTATGTTATCATGTTTCAGAAGATATTGGTTTGAGCTACCTCCACAACCACTTATACATTTATGTACCTCTGAACCTATTATTAAAACTGGCCATAGTTTGGGGTAAACAACTTACTTACTTAATCATGATAAGTGTTGATTTTGTGAAGAAGGAAACACAGAAGACGCACAAACAACCAAATATTAGTATCCACGCAATATTAAGAAATCTTATGCGACACATTTTTCAAGTGAGAGCCGCTTTCCCGTCGTCCGTCTATCCGTCGTTCGTCCATCCGTTGTTCGTCCATCAGTCGTAAACTTTTTCAAAAACCACTGAGCCAATTTCCGAAAACTTGACCTGAATAATTACCAGAGTATTAATTTTTGTATTCAGAATTGTGTACGATTTGTGCGAGGACCAATCAACAATGTTTTCGATACTAACCAGAAGTGATATGGATTGAAATCCATATCAGCTGGTCGATTCTATATGAAATCCCTCACATTAGACAGTTCCTGTCGTATTTTAGAAAAAAATATTTGATACTCTAGTAGTACCAGTTATATAATATGGAAGTGAGGTCTGGGGAGCTGTAAAAACGTACAGGGACTCTGACCCTAATGAAAATTTGCACTTTAAATTTATAAAAGAAATTTTTGGAGTCCATTGGAAAACCACAAATATTGCATGCTTAATAGAAACAAAGAGAAACCCTTTGCATATAAAAGTCCAATTAAATGTTTTAAAATTTTTAATTCATATTTTAAATTCTCCAGATACATTAATCTCTGATATCTATAAGAACTTAAAAGACAGTAATACATGGACCTTGAATGTCAATAATTTGCTAAATAATTAAGGATTTAGCCACTTGATTGTCAATCAAAATTACATTAAATCTTACATAAAAAGAATTAAACAATGGCTACATGACCAAAATATGCAAAATATGCATAGCTTTTTAACAACATGTAGAAAACTTGTATTCTTCCGTAAAGTGTATAACCCTTTTAAAAGACCTGCAGCCCTTTTCACAAAAAATCTTACGATAAGTTTTAATCGTAAGTCAATATGAAATGTTAAAGACTTAAGACTAATTTTTATCGTAAGATTTTTTGTGAAAAGGGCTGCTGCTTATCTTGAGGTGTGTAAATCAAAACAAGACAGATCTATCCTCAGTAAATTTCGCCTAAGTGCACACAAACTAGCCATAGAAAAAGGCCGATGTAATAATACTGAAAGGAATAATCGTCTTTGTATTTCATGTAACAGTGGTGATGTTGAGGATGAATACCATTTTTTCTCAACATGCACCCATTATTCAACACAAAGAAAATTGTTCATAGAAAAACTAAAACAATACACTATAATAAATCTTATCCAAACTATCATTTAACTATGAGTGAAATCTCATACTTGCTTAATAGCAATTCATATAATTTACTTACCGTAAATTAACAATAAAATTTATGTCAGAATGTTGGCAACTTTGAATAAATTCATAATGCAGTAACTCCAAATATTTAAAACCACTGTCACATCATGACATTCATTCAAATTAGCTTACATATAATATGTTTAGTCGATTTTTATGTTATTGATATTGTTTGTTTTCATCATGCCATAATAATTTACTGTAAATGTGTTTGCGCAATAAATATTGTCTATTGTCTATTGTATTAGACTTGGCTTGACATTTAGATCATATTGGTTATTTGCGATTTGCCCGGCCCTCTATCAGTTTTTAAACATTTTTGAGTTTATAGTCATCCAAACATTTAGATTTTATCTTCACTGAAGAGACATTAGTTGTCGAAATGCGCACATGAAGAAACAAAATTCACAGTAACTTTGGTATTTACTTATAACTAGCTTTTACAAGTTGTAACAAGTGCCTATGATTGGATCATTTCTGGGCTTGTTATGTATATATTAAAAAAAATGATCACACATGATGTGCCACCATTTCTGAGATTTCAAGAATTACGACTGAATAATCAATATGATATTAAATTGTTGCGTTAATTATAGTTTCTATAGATTTCCATTTCGACAGTGGCAGATAAATTATTTTGAAAACCAATAACCACTGAAGGTAGACACTCATTGTATTAGTAGAGGGAGGGGGGTGCAATCCTGAAATCTGGCATATTAAAATTATTTATTCATCATAAATTTTAGACTAACTTTTAATACAGCTTCTCACAATTTGTATACGAGCTGGAAAAGACAGTCACCATTATTCTTATACGAGTGACCATAGACCCAAACAAATAATATAGAAATCAATTAAATACCAAAAATGTCTGAAATAAGCACCCGAATCTGCCGTACAGCCCCGTATACCAATATAATGGAAGTCATCCCTATTGGAGGTCAATACGTTTCCAAGATAGCTACTAGTGGGGGACTGGTAGATTAACATTTGACTATGGAAAAAACAAACAAAACAAAACAAAACAAAACAAAACAAAACAAAACAAAACAAAACAAAACAAAACAAAACAAAACAAAACAAAACAAAACAAAAACAAAACAACAAAAAAAACATGAATTCAAAGATCTCAACTGAAACTTCTAGATCTGAACCAATTTATACATTTTTTTTTGGTGATACTGCTCTGACAGTCCCCTTTGAAAAATTACGTCCGGCAGGTCTGCATTGAATATTTGACCCAACATAGTCGCCAGCGGCTTAGTTAGACTGTAGGCATAATTATATTTGGTATCACATAAAGGTGTATAAGACTGTCTAACGCCACGTTCCAAGTTCCAAATACAGACTATATAAGAGTCACTTGTTTGAATTTTCGTGTGTCCGCATTTCAGAGACTCCCTTGTCTAAAAATGGAAACTTAGAATTTTTCATATCTAAAAAAAGTATTATAATAATTTAAAATAGACTGAAAAAATTTACAAATAAAAAAAAATCTACAAATATTTTTTTTCTCATTTCATCATGACTGAATAAATATCAAAATCATTTACTTTCACAGAAGTTGATGTTTTCCAAAAAAAAACAAAAAAAACAAAAAAAAACAAATAATAATTCAAAATTTCCCGGTTTCAAACTTGACAGTTAGTGGCTATATTTAGATACTCCTTTTGATCACCTTGTGCCTGCTAGAATTACGTTTTTACTACTGATTAGCTATAGTACGGAAAACAAACAAAATACTTAATTAGTCTTATTTATCACCCTCCTCGACGTTCTAGTGTAATAAAATCATCTCTGTCAACATTATTGAAATATTGTCATCACCAATGTGGGTCAAATGAGAGTTACCAACCGATCACACTCATTTCTAACTCGTATCTAATTATTAATAGTAATTCTATTTTTTTATCTCAGTCATGAATTTTATTGAAGGTATTACTTTTCAAATTATTAAAACAAAGTCACAAGACGTCTACAATCTTGCAACTATCACGAACTTTTTTCGCGCACAAATAAATCTACAGGTGAGTAATTAAGAACCGATTATAATACTGGTCTTCAAGAAATCATTTATGACGAAGTGATATGGACCAACGAAAATAGAACACAGGGTTAAATTTCCATTTTTTGTGAATAACTCAGGAACTGTTACAGATATAAAAAAATCTAACTAAATAAAAATGATCAGCATGCCTCGATTTACCACGCGATATACTTACCTTGCTATTTGGAAGAAGTTGTTGCTTTTCGAGATAGTGCCCTTTACGTAAAATTTTCAAAATTTTTTAATATTTTCTTTTAAAAAACTTTTAAAAGATAGAGGTCAAGTCGCCTGAATGTTCAGCAGCATCTCAATATCTACCTAAATTTTGGAGGAAATCTGAATACCAATAAAGGAGTTATTGTCCTTTATTGGGCAAATTTTTGTAATTTTATATATGTTTCGTTAGATTTGAAAAACAAACTGAGATAGAGACTAAGTTTTAAATGCAAAACTTTTCAGCATGTCAAGGACTACATTTTACATTCATGATGGAAATTGTTTGACGCTCCCACATCTCATCCAAGATGGCTGCCAATATTACAGCCCAATAGAAAAACATTCAAAGATCACCTCCTCAGAAACTGCTAGGCCATTTTGAACCATACTTGGTCATAAAAATTCTTTTTTGGTCCCTCAAAAGATGTTTTTGGAGTGTCTGTGTCTCATCCGAGATAGCCACCATAAGAACTTATTTTAACTTTGAACCCTAAGGGAAAGCACATTCAAATGTCTCTTTTGAAACTACTTCGTATTGGAACAAAAGTTGGTCACAATTGTTATTTGTTGCTCTCGTTGAAAATTGTTTCTAGTAAGTCCACATTAGATTCAAGATGGCTGTCATCGGGGTACATAGTTTCACATAGGAACCTATTGAAAATAAATTCTCTTGACCGGCTTGAAGAATTGAAAACAAATTAAGTCCTTCGGTGGACCCCCTCAGAGTTCATGATTTTTATGTTGGTATCTCATTCAAGATAGCCACCAGCGGAAAATATAGTTAAACATACAGCCCTATGGGAAAGGTCTTTTCCAGTAATACATTGGGCTATATATGAAGAGGGCTATTAACATACTAGAAAATAAGCCCATTTAATACTGAGGTTATTTTGACTGTCTATGACAGCCAAAGACCAGGTGAGCTATACAGGGTCTTGAGAGACTCTTGTTTTCTGTTTCTATGACAACGATCGCTGTTTTCGAAATTAATAAACTACAGATAAGTTCCATACTTCCTAGACAACCTTACTGTAAGATTTCGCCCGATTCTTAGCATTTTGGATTTTGCCGCCGTTTTCCCTTTCTAGTTGCAAAGGGCGACATTTTGATAATTCAAAGACCAATATAATCTTCTTTGCATATTTAACTGAAAGTTCCTCTTTGCACAAGATTTTATGAGTAACTATATATCACAAGCGGTTGCCATTCAACGCTAAATGATAAAAAAAATTATACCGTTAGCGGTTGTGGTTGCTTTTTTCCAGTTTTTCATCAGATTTTTGTTGTAGCGGCGATGCTATAAAACTGTATCATTAGCGGTTTTGTATCATTAACAGGCGATAAGGTAGACCATTAATGATATAAATTATATAATTTAGCGTTGCACCCGAAACGCTTCACAACACTTTATGATATTGATATCATTAGGAGGCGTTGTATCATTAACGGTTGCTACACACCAGATTTGTTGTACGTGCTTGAAATTGGGCAATTAAACAATATTATAAAATGCGGTGATTGTGAGCAGTTGTTCAATGGATCGTGTATTGATTTAACTTCAGAACTTGCAGACGCACTGGTAAAGTTTCCACATTGTCAGGAACTGGATTGCCTTGATAATTTAAAAGTAAGGACCATGCAAGGTTCCATTGACATTGTACAGTCAAGATAACAGTAAACACCTACAATAGCCGAAAACTACAGTCACATGCCACAATCCACAGGGAAACCGCAAAAGAAAAAACACATAACAGACTATGGACAAACGTAAATAACGATAGGAACTCGGGATAACCGGACTTGGTACCGGCACTAGCAAAAGCTAACGGTAGAATTAAACCGGTTTATGGATACCCAAACCTCCCCTTTCTCTATCCCGTTTCCCTTTAGTATGAAAACATACGAATGAAACCAAATACAGGAAGACTACTAACTCTATGACCACTATTTCGAAAAACAAAAAGTATGACAAAATGTAATTTAGAAAGATGGGTCAAGGAGTGCTTGTCGATTAACTGCCGGCTAGCTCAAGGAACCTAGTCTGCTGGTAAAGCACTGTCGCTCTAAGGAAGAAAAATCAAACTCAAAACTTCCCGAAGGATTTGGTAAAGAGTCGTCATGTATTTCAATAGACATCGTTAGTATCAGTGAGAGGATTATTGTTTACATTAATGAAAACAAAATTAAAGCTTGGAGAGCTATTTGTTGTAACGGTGTATTGTACGTTTGTACATTTTGTAATAGCGTCAATATGCAGGTAATGGTAAACGTTGAATTCAATTTCTTCTTACACATAATGATTTGATATATTTACGGTTATTGGATGTACCACGGTTGATTGCCTATTAAGGTAACAGAAATCTTTTGGCAGATGATAGATATTTATTTAGACATGATATCAAATACGTAATAAAACATCTAATAACACATATGTGCATAAACAATACATTAAATAGAATTCTAAAATCGTACTATGTTAATACAAAATAATAATAATTAAAATATAAAAGGATGGCTTCGGATTAGTTATGATTCACAGGAAGTTTATTTTTACATGTATGTATAGATGCAAATAAAGTTTTGATATTATATTCGGAAATATTCTTACTTAAGCTGATTTCCACATATATTTACAAGTTATTAACATATAATATAATACAAGTAACAATAAGTAGATTCATACCAAACTGGGAAAAACAAAAAAAAGAGTAGACAGTTATCGTTTTATGAAAAATAAAAATAAACTGATATAACAATTTTGATATTTGGATTTGAAAATTGTTCAAAAACAAAATCTTTGACACCTTTTTTTAAACTTTCATGATTAGCAATTCCTATTAAATTGCATTGTAGCTGGTAAACTGTTCGAATCTCTGATGGCTGTATAATAAAAAAAGTATTTGCAGCCATGTCCTGAATAGGTGGTACAAAAAATTATGCTCACTTGATCTTGTATATTGTTAGAATGCATATTCTTAATTATAACCAAATTATTTTTCACATACGATGGACATTTTCAGTCATTTTTTGTGAACATCTGCCTTACTCTGTTTTCGACATTCGAAAACCCAAAATCTTGAAATGCATGCTATTTAATACTTGACCTATAATCTAGATTTTTGATGAAACGAATGTTGTTATTTTGTGTCATTTAGAGCTTACGTTTCAGTGTTTTATTTAAACCCGAATACCGTAAGAACAGGCATAATCAAATTTGCCATACATAATGATTAATATCTGAAATAAACCAATAACATATAATATCGGATTTACTGGGGTTGGGTTTTTCATTTTGTAGTCTTTCCAAAATCACAACAAAATACCAGGAAAGTAGCATGTCAGATAAAAATATCCAATTTTGAAATTCACGCAAATAGTCTAAGAGAAAATTGGTATTTATAGGATAATTATATTGTATTTGAAGAATTTGAGATTTGATGGTCGTAAATTGTATTTACTGGCGAAGTGTTCTCCATTCTAATGTAGCTGCACACAATTACAATATCTATTATATTAATTATTATTGAAATCATTATCAAAAGGGCGAATTGCATTATTACTCCACCTGGAATATAGTCCCATTATATAATAAACAATAATTCACTACAATAAGTCAATACGATACAGTTTTCTCCATTCTAATGTACCTGGTCACATTCAAAATATTTGCAAACGGTTTTTCCCAAATGTCAATCAGAGGGAAAGGATATTTGTAATTTATTTGGGATTACCTGTTTGGGAAATGTAGGGAAGTAGCGTAACATTGACATGTGAGTTGTTTTCTGTTGAATGCATTTTGGAACAGCTGAACAGACCTTTGGTTACTTGTCAAAAGCCTGATAATCCATTTCTTGTGCATTCAGTCTCAGAGATGGCAACACGCGAGTCGTGTATGATAGAATTATCTGTATTCCCATAGATTTTATATGCATGGGCGTCAGAGGAATTTTTTCTGTTCAATTCAACCGGGAAGTACCGATCCTTGTGTTGTTCACTGTCGAAAACCAGTTTTTTTCTTATATGCAAGTTAAGGGGGTTGATTCTCTCATTAGAGTTTCTTGAAAGATGCCTTTTTAGCTCACCTGGCCTAAAAGGACATGCGAGCTTTTGCAAATACTTGGCGTCCGTCGTCCGTCTGTCCGTAAACTTTTCATATTTTAACTATCTCCTCTGAAACCACTGGACCAATTTGAACCAAACTTTACTGGAATATTGTTTGTAAGCTTCTTTACTAAGATTGCTGAAATTTTTCAGTTCGGAAAAAAAACATGGCCGCCAGGGCCAAACATAGTTTAACATTGGACCCTATGGGAAAACACACATTTTAACTATCTTCTTTGAAACCACTTGGCCAATTTGAACCAAACTTTACAGGAATAATGTTTGTAAGGTCCTTTACTAAAATTGCTTATTTTTTTCAGATCGCCCCCCCCAAAAAAAACAACAAAAAAACATGGCTGCCAGGGCCAAACACAGTTTAACATTGGACCCTGTTTGAAAAACACACGTTAACTATCTCCTCTGATACCACTGGACCAATTTGAACTAAACTTTACAGGAATAATGTTTGTAAGATTCTTTACATAGATTGCTTATATTTTTCAGATCGGCGAAAAACATGGCTGACAGGGCCAAACATAGTTTAACATTAGACCCTATGGAAAAACACACATGTTAACTATCTCCTCTGAAACCACTGGACCAATTAGAACCAAACTTTACAGGAAAAATGTTTGTAAGGTCCTTTTCTAAGATTGCTTAAATTTTTCAGAACGGTAAAAAAAACATGGCTGAAAGGGTCAAACATAGTTTAACATTAGACCCTATGGGAAAACACACATGTTAACTATCTCCTCTGAAACCACTGGATTAATTTGAACCAAACTTTACAGGAATAATGTTTATAAGGTCCTTTACTAAAATTGCTTAAATTTTTCAGATCGGCAAAAAAAAAAACATGGCCACAAGGGCCGAACATAATTTAACATTGGACCCTATGGGAAAAGAACATATTAATTATCTCCACCGAAACTACTGAAAAGAACTGACCCAAACTTTACAGAAATAATGTTTTGAAGGTCCATCACTAAAAGTGCCAAAATTTTTGGCGATCTGCCAAAAAACATGGCTTTCAGGGTCGAACATAGTTTTACATTGTAACCTTTGGGAAAATACTCATTTTGAATATCTCTTTTGCAATGACTTGAGCAGATTTAACAAAACTTTACAACAATGATGTATGGAAGGTCCTTCAATTAGATTACTGCCAATTACAGTTCCTCAGATATAAAAATCTGGTGAAACCAGAAAGCCAGGTGAGCCATACAGGCTCAACCTTCTGAGCCTCTAGTTAAGCTGAGACACGTGTCACTTCATTTGAACTTTTAGTAAAATTTCTACAAAGATTGAAACATGCTCAATTTAACATGGGAGTCAATGGGAGACTGAAATAATGGTGTTATACCTTATAATCTAAGAAAAAATAGTCATAGGGAACAATAACATAGAGTAGTACATTGTGTTGTACATTCTTGAATGATCTTTGTTAACGTTCTTCACTGGGGTCGAAGTGCAACGCGAGAAAATCCATGTACACGTGAATGGCATTTTATTTCTTTATGTGTGACTCGATTAGATGCCTTATTTACGTTTATATGCACCCTATTGTAGCCAATGTGTTATTGACTTAAATAAGGCACTTAATCGAGTCGCATCTACAGAAATTAAATGTCACTGACATTAATAAGGAAATTCTCGCGTCACATTTCGGCCTCATTATTCATTTTGTAAACCAATATGTCTAGAAACAACGAAGTAGGATTGAAAAGGGACCTAAATATATCTGAAAAAAAAATCATTTATTTGATGTCAGTACATGTTTTTCAATATTTGTAAATAAAAATACTGTAATTTTACTGGAATGAAAAGCTTTGTTATTATATCTTTAGTTAATATTTGATTTAATAAAGTCTTATAAACAATTTGTATCTGATTTATGAATGGAATTTATTTGAAATTTGCACTAAATGCCTATTGACGGGGAGGCAGAGACAAAAGCATATCTTTCATTTTTCTAAAAACACTGTTTGGAATTTTTATATTAAGTTTGATATAGGCATTCAGTAGAAAAACTACGGCACCAAATCTATCCAGTATTGTTGAATCGACATTGTCAACTAGATATTGTAAATCATGCAGTGCTCTGTAACTTCTTGGCAAGTCATGCAAATAATGGAAGCACATGGTACGCAGATAGTGTCCAAGGCTACACAAGGATTCATCAAATACAATCTGATGATCACTCTCAATAGGTAATGTGAGCTGCAAATCAAAAGTTTCAAATACAGTGCCATTTCTAACAAAAATTGATATCGGGTTGACACATAACGATTTATACCTCTGTAAAAATGAACTTTTGCATAATACGTGGAGGAATTTAATTTGTCTGTGGTTGAGTGGGTCGAAGTTATTCGATATTATTTTGTTTCTTTTATTCAAAATCTTAGAACTAACAAAATCAGTGATATTTAATGTGTAGTAATATTGCCCATGCATCAAGTGGCAGCCATCAATTCAAATTAAAGTTTGTACCTAACAAAAAGTAAGACAGCAGCGACTTGAATTCTGAATAACAATGTTTGTTTCTTCTGTTGATATTATACTTCGTTTCTGCAGCTATAATAACACTGCAAATAAACTTTTAACGAAGTTAGATTTAAATTTAGTGAGGTAATAGAAACTTTTCGTAAATGCTGTTATCCTATGATTATGGTGAAGAGGATACACTGCTTTGTCTTCATCCTGGTACTTAATAGAAGTGTTTTCAAAGATATGATTTTCACTTCTCAGTGTGATGAAGTCCCGCAGTGTTTCTGTTTTTAAAGTAAACTTAACCCCTTCAGTACTTATATCATGTAGCATCTTTAGTAGTCTTGTTTGTGAATTTCCCCAAGTTTTACTTTCGAACATGTTATTTCCTACAATGAAATAGTGAGGAAAATCGTTATATTGTATATTGTAAGATAGTCTTTCTATGCAGGCTTGAAAACAGTTTAGCAAATTACTAGGAGTCCACACAGAAAGCCCTGTTTCCTCAATAAGCCAAAATAACAAAGTTTTCATAAAATAGGAACATAAAAGATTTGGAGCTTCTTTGTCTAGAACCTGTTTAAGGACAATTTTCAGGATAGCATAGCAAAGAATCTGAGTTTGATTGAAATTTTGCACTAACATCTGTTCAGGTACCGAAAACGATATCCTCCATTCATTAGGATTGTCTTCTGCAGCACCAAACTTGCTTCCTATTGGCACTAATAAAACGGCTTTCTCCTCTTCGGAAATCTTTGCTACTATATCTTGAGGTGGCCAGTCTTGTAAACGGCTTCTAAAAAACCAATTTAAAGCTTCTTTTGGCCACTCATCAAGCTTAAAGCAAAATACATAGTCAGCTGATTTATTATGTACTGAAGTGTTTGGACCATGTGTCTTATAGAAGTTTGTCATCATTTGTCCAACGACATGCATGAAGTAACGTTTTAATGACGTGTTGGGCAATATAAATTGATTGTTAACCTGACTGAGATCAATTTTTAATCCCTGAATATAGATATAATTTTTTTGTGTTTGAACTGGTGGTAAATAAACTTTTATTTTAACAAAGCCAGGCATTGTGTTACTTGTAAGTAAGTTGTCGAAATGCGCATATGCAGAAAGTAAATTCACGGTAACTTCGGTATTTAGTTATTTGTATCCATATATAATAAATGACCCCGTGTTATTAATGGTTTCTTGTCTGGACATTCACTATGTACAACGGTAGTCTTGTCCATAATCATAAAGTCAATATCACTTCCACGTAGGTCCAAACCTTCAGATTTACTTCCACTGCTTATCCATTCTGGATCTGATGGTGATTCTTTATGTACATAATCTAATACTTTAAAGAATTCCCTCCTGGCTGTTATAGTTTTTTCCGTTCCAATCTTTTTACATAAATAGTGGTAAAATTGCTGAGATTCTGTTTTGATAGACATAATTTCTGAAAAACATGATGTTAAATGAATACACAAACGGATAACCAGGTAATTCATGATATTTTTTTGTTTCAAATCTTAACAATTCTTTTAACAAAACCGGATCGCCTTTAGTTTGAAAGGTTTATTCCCGATTGTCCAAGATTTTAAAATTACAAAGTTCTGATTGTCCAACAAGAAAATTATTGATTATCTTACATTGATTGTTATTAATTAAATAATGTATGATCATCATTATAATTTGAAGGTAGCAATGGATTTTTATTGTAAATAAGTTCCCTTCGTAGAAAATGAACGTGGTGGGCAGAGTCTTGTGTACCAGAATTACCGCTTCCAGGTAAAGACTAGACGTAATGACAGAGTATACTGGAGATGTGCAGTTAGAACCTGTCATGCAACTATTAACACCCTCAACAACATACCTGTAAGATTCAATGTGCAGCTCAACCATCCAGCATACCCTGCATAGTTAGAGGTCAATAAAGTACTTCAGCACATCAAGAAGAAATGCCGACAAGAAACCATTCCGGTACCCACCATCAACAAACAAGAGATTGCCAAACTAAGAACATCAGAATGGAATGACGATACATAACGCATGGTTGAACAACTTCCAACATTCCCGTCTCTAAAATCAACATTATACCGTCAGCGAGAGAGTATCATACCACACTTGCCAACTTTTTTCTAGACCTCAACAAGACGAATGGACCCAAACTACTGCAGCTGTACGTTTCCTACTCATCAACGACGGAACTCACGACAAGATACTAGCATTTGCTACAGACAACAACTTACAACACCTGGTAAACAACGACAACAACACCATATATGCTGATGGAACATTTTACACCTGTCCAACTCTCTTCAAACAGATATACACTCTACACGCTTTAGTTAATGGAGAGATGTTTCCACTCGTATTTGCACTATTACCTGGTAAATCAGAGATCATCTACACACGATTCTTCACTCTACTCAAGGATGCCTGTACTCAACGACAACTTAATCTGAACCCAACAACATTCTTCATAGACTACGAGACTACGAGTCTGCTGTCCAGAAATCTAGTACCACAAGCAGAGGTAAAAGATGTCTTGTTTAATGCTATGGAAGACATGGAGAACTCAAACTCACTAGTTAACACTACCAACTTCACAGACTATGTCATCACTAACTGGGTCGAAACAAATAGACACTTGTGGAACCACTACCAGACAGAGAGGCCGAGAACAACAAACCATCTCGAGGGTTATCACAGTAGTATGAAGAAGACCATCCAGGTTCCACACCCAAACATCTACCTCCTACTCACACATCTGAAAGAAGAGCAGGCATTTAATGAAGTTACCTTCATCCAATACGCAGCAGGAGGGCTACGACCAGTGAAACGTAGAAAATACTTGTAACTGAACCAACGACTTCAGCAATTGAAACTTAGATTACAGAATCAAGAAATTAGTGTGTACCAGTTCGCAGACACTGCCTCTTATTTATTACATTTGGACTGATTATTTATATGTTGTTAGTGTTCTGATTATCTCTGATCTTCATATATTATGTCATGATGGATGTTCAATAATTATTGCAAACACCTATAATATTGTGTGAACTGCTTAAATATATATGTATAATTTCATATTTATTAAATGAAAATAAAACATTTAAATATAAGTATTTTCTTTTATTTCCATTAAAAGAATATCACATTAAAATGAAAGTGCAAAGTTATACAAATATTTGAATACAGAAGCAACAAACAAAAGGGATAAAATATAAGTATTTTCTTTTATTTCCATTATAAGAATATCACATTAAAATGAAAGTGCAAATTTATACAAATATATTACAGAAGCAACAAACAAAAAGGATAACAAAGACAATCATATCAGCTTTCAGTATTACTAAATACTTAAATGAACACCCCTTACAGAACCTCAAAGTTATCTTTGTCAAAACATTATCTAATTAACCAACATGTATAATTCTTATCAAAACATTCCAAACTGTCCAACATTTTTTACCTTTTTTATACCTGTGTAATTTTCAAATGTTGGACAATCGGGAAGACACCGTTTGAAACACTATATTTTGTCTCAAAAGTGATTATTTTGTAACTCTCACTTTATACGCTGAAAATTTAGAACTTTGAATTTCGAAAAAACGTCAGTCTTTTGACTCCCCCCCCCCAAAAAAAAATAGAAAAGAAAAATCAAACCTCAAAAAATCTCAAAAGATAATTCGATAAGTTATATAGGACCGCATTGTAGTTTGAGAAACTACATTTTGCCTCCTTTGGTACTGAAATCTTTACAATAATATACTTTAGGATCTTGAAAAAAAGATAAGTATAAAGTATAAATTGTTAGTTGCTTTAATATGTGCCATTTCGAATCAAACAAAACTCATGCAAATTCAAGGTGAAATCTACACAACTTACAGTATTGTGTAATGTAGCCCTTACTAATGCTAAGCGTTCAGCCAGTCGTTATTCGTTCAACAGTGGTAAGTCAGCGACCACTCATTACGCTAGTGGACTCAAATGCACTTGCGAGCTGACGCGAGGATCAATAGGGTTTGTAAGTCTCGTCGCATGACGAACGAGAATGAATAAGAAACATTTTCCCGGGTACCATTAATTGAGTGGTACTTTTGTGGAATGGTGGGGGTTTTCGATTCACATATCAAATTAACCATGTGATTTACTTTCATTGAACCATCTGATATTTTTACATTAATGAATAACGACCATTATTACCAAACCTTTGGTAGAAATCAAATAAGATAACGATTTTCTTGGAGACGCATAGTCTCTATCAACCAGACTATTCCAGCTATGGTAGATATCCCAATGTAAAAAGTCTAATCAATCAAGACTTTGTGACATTGAGAAAAATCTTTCCGGAAGTGAAATCGGTGAAATCGGTTGACTCATTTAATGTGTTGTGCTTAGTGACGTCCTAAGTTTCCGGAGTAGAACGAGACTTACAGACCCTATACTTAGTCAATGTTACAAAGGGAACATGCGAATAGAGGTTTTTTTTACACCCGTCATATTTCACATACCTAAAAACTTTCCACAAATCCATATAGACCATGTACAACATTAAACACAGATTTTGCATGACGGCATTTTTGTCCATATTACGTCGTTACCCTTTAAAACACCTTTTAAATAGATTTTACAAAAAAACATAGAAGAAACAGCTAACGTTTTTTAATTCATGTGGTATTTGACCTGCAGGTCAATTTTTCTTGAAATTTAAACTCGCCCATGGGAAAATAACCTATCAAAATGTTTGGATGAATACTCTTATTTTAATTTGTTTTTTAAGTATAGGCCATTCTCACGTTGAACAAGGAGGTAAAACCCGTAAGTGTATGAAATATATCGAACCTCGAATGCAACATAAAGGTTTTTCAAAGTACAATAGAATTTAGATGATAATTATTGTTCTGATATAAATAACTTCTTGCAGGGGTTCAATTTCTCCTGATGAGAGTCAAAATAACATGGTTTTTAAATATGAGACATTTACTTTTCTGACTTTTTGAATGGAAGTGACTGTCTACAGACACTTATTAAACTATGATCTATCAAACGTTCGGAGGAGGAACAAGTTACCATGTTTGGGGTATCAAATTCAATAGCTTGTAAAAGTGAAATGTTATATTACTTTAATACTTTGGAAATCGAAGTGACAGTTCCCGAGTTATCAGAGCCAAACTTTTGTTCAGTAAAGACCTTGGCCGGGGGATTTCCTATAATGGAGGGACGGGTAAAATTCCATTGCTTAGAAATATAAAATATTCAGATCTATCAAATTTTTGTTATGAACAAAACTCAAAGGAGGATTAATGGTGGCGATCAAATTACAATAGTTAGTGACTAAAAGCTCTGATAATGAGCCTGTATCATCATACGGACAAAATGCTTAAAAGCAAGGTTTCTTATCCATAAAACTTTGAAGTAGTTTGGAAGAGGTCATATCAAATGATCAAAATATGATTTTCCCTTAGTGCCAATGTTAAACTTTGTTCTGTGCCGGCGGCCACGTTTGTTGTCTAGAATAATCCTTGTAAATGCCCTAATCAATGTTATTCGAGAAAAGTTCAGTCAAATGTGCTTTAATTGTTTCAGAGCAAATGATAAAACTGTTTTTTTCCAATAGGTCCAATATGTAACCAAATTCTATGCTGGTCGCAATGTTTTTTGTCGAAGAGAACGCCACGAGTTATTCTCTAAAGTCTTTCCTAGTGTCATTTCAGTAGAGTTTAATTAAATTTGCTGCAATAGTTTTAGAGGAGATGTCCAATGTTAAAGTAAGTATTGCGCTGGCGACCATTTTTTATCAGATCAAAACTAATGACCAATTATTGTAGAAGACCTACCATTCAGCATTCCTGCAAAGTTTGAATTTGCTATAGGGGTTTCCGAGGAGTTCATCATTCTTTATGAGCTGACGGTTCGGTTCTTACTTACTTTTACCGAATAAATTTATGTAAGCCAATATTACCCAAATATAACATTAATATCAAATAAAATTATTATATTTGCGGAGAAATGTTGGGCATTTTACGTCATATCAAATACTGACATATCCCTTTTTATAATAATATTGGTCTGTTGATAAATATTTGTTTGTGTCATAAATGGTCGTATAACCTTTATCCCGTCTCGTCTCGTCAGCAATCCGTTCACGTCCTGTTAACAGTTTATTTTCTGTTCGTCAAACAGCTAGGCTGTGAATTGATTCGTCTGACAACAAAGTCCAATATAAAAAAGTGTAATTTAAACATGCACAGATGATAAACAGTAATTATATATTAATACTGTAAATCGGGAAATTTTGGCGCCGTCTTTATTTCGCGGTAGATTGACAGGATTTTAGTTCGCGCTGTCAAATTGTTGACATTCGCGCTTCCATTCCAAACGCAAAAATCGCGAAAATTTCCCAATTTACAGTACATGGTCTTTTTCATATCAGCCTCAAACATTTGTCTAGGACTTTATGTTCTTAGTATTTTTATTATACACTGGCTAGTATTACAAGCCAGGGTATGTTACTTTATTCTATATTACATATGCAAGACAGAATATATCTGCACAACTAGGTAATAATACTTTCTAATGTTGCATTACACCTATCTAATTGTATACATTCATAAAATATATACTGGAAATTCATATATTCTTTCTGCATTTGTCAACATATTTTCATTTGTTAAGAATTCTGCAGAAAAATGCAGTTTACACTTTCAAAATAGCCTGTAGTGGTCTATTCATTCATTGCATTTGTGAACATTGATTTAGTTTCAAGTTGTAAGGCCTATCTTGTAACCAATTAAAAAAACGTCAGTCCAGATATTTATTCAATTAATAAACATAATACTATCTTTTATCCAAACGTATACTATTTGATGAGAAAACAGGCCTTGTATCCCGCAGATGCCAATGACAGACGTGTTGTTTTTATTTAGAAGCTTTTATCACCTAAATAATAATCAATTTCATTTTAAGTGAGAAAATTAAATATCCTGTAATGTTTCCCAAATTAAAAAAAAAAAAAAAAACATTTATGGTAGTTCCCTGTCATCATTCTTCAAGGTGTTGTGGTTGTGGCAGTGGATTTTTAAAATACTTATATTACTGTGAAAGAACTATTGTTCGTGGGGTTCTAATTATCGTGGGTTTCGCGGTTCACTTAAACCACTAAATTAGAAATTAAGTTCCCAACGAAATGCATTTTTCGTAGGGGTTTTATACATAAAATTCGAAACCACGAATTTAAGTACCAAAGAAATAGTGATATTTATGAAAACAATGAAAAATGATGTCCACGAATGTAAGCATTTCCACAGTATTCCATATCATTATTTTATTATTTATTTGTTTTTCGATTATGGCTTTCCATATTATTTGATTTTAATGCTGCTGATGAGAGGTTACTCCTTGAAACACGTGTACAGCATAACTAAAGTTACCGTTCATTTTTGCAACTTTGGTATTTTTGTGTTTTTATGTTTACAGTCGGCATACGTCTTTCGCATATGCTAGACAAAAGATCTGGAGTAAATGTACATGGGAAAAAATCCCTATACACACATGGTAAGATTCAACCAATGGAAGAACTCTTTTATTGTTCTTCATTTTAAAGTCACTATGGGGCATTGATCATTTAGCCAACATACATACCTCTTAGTAAGTTCAAGACGGCCCTTGTAACGACTTTGGCGTGATTCATTAGATGTCGAACAACACCACACTCATGCCTTTTTAATCGATGAGTATGATTTTTAAGTGCAAGTACTCTTTTTTGGAATCGCATATCTATTCTATCATTAACATACATAATTCTTACCAAACGTGTATTTTCTTTTTTTTTTTTTTTTTAAAAAGATTAATGTATTTTTATCCGACTATAATCCTTGAGAGTTGCAAGATGATGCTCAAAATTTATCTATATAGTACTTTTGGTAGAAAGGTAAAAGACAATCTATTTTCCTTTGTAGATAATAGACGATATTCCACTTTCAAATTTTTGGGTAATTGTCGACATCTTACCCCGAATCTACTGGAAACTGGTACATGACGTCAGTTGAGCGTAATCTAGGAATTCTCCTATTTATTTTCTTGACCTAAAATAATTTGGTTGGAAATGACCCGCCTGGGATAAAATGTTGATTTATGACACGTTCGACTTTTTTCCAATCATAAACATCTTTCATATGTTGATAGAAGAATTTATTCCCTTTGCCCTCATACAGCGGGACGCCATTTTTACCCCGTTTGACCTCTTTGACCCGCCATTCTAATACCCGGAACGTTCCGGAATTGGACTTTTGGAAGAACGTTTATTTATCCTTCATTTTCCCTTTCTGTCATTTTGCTTTGCTGATGTGTCATAGATACAGATGCTGCAAATAGGATTAATCAATGGACTGACAATTGTCTCTGTCACTCACTTGGACAATGACTGACATACAGTCAAATAAACTTCATTCCTTAGGGGTCTTATTTTAATTGATTTGATTGATCATTTTGCTACAGGTCACCACCTTGGATCAATTGTAAATCTATCAGACTCTTTTTTGCAAGGGTGCAATATAAGACCGATTGTTATCAAGTTTAACATAACAAGAAAGATTTATATTTCATAAGGTCAATTTTTTACGTTATGTCAAGTCTGGTGGCCATCGTGGATTAAATGTGGATATGCCAAACACCTTTTCATAGGAGACCTTTTTAAACACCAATTGAATATAAATAGTCCAGTAGTTTCAGAGATATTTCAATGTCTCTTCAATAGGGTTCAATGATAATACATGTTTCATGCTGCCTGCCAATCGGAAGACCAGAAACTTTTTTTTAATAAGATCACTAAGGATCATTGACTTTTGGTTGTTAATGCCCAGAAAGTATCCGAGAAAATCACAGACTTTACCATTCAACTCAATGATAGTTTATGTTCCCTTATATTCGATGTCTTGGAGAGGTTGTTGGCCTGTAAGAACTATCCAAGGACTGTTGTGTATAAGGTTGGTTTACAGTTCACGAAATGGTTTCAAAGGAAAATGATTTATGACAGACTGACGATAAACAGCATCTGATTGCAAAACTATCCCTTGCCTATTGAAATAACAAGAGATTTCATAACGAGTTACTTTATTGCAAAAGTTTTTGTTTTTGTTCGTCAGAGTTTGATTTTTCGTTTGATTGGATTTTTTGATTCAGTGGTTGGTCAGATAATAAATTTAAGTGAGTAATAAATAAAAGCCTATTTGAGAAATGACCATGACTTTAAACCTTCTGCCCCAAGAATAAATATGTTAGCTATCTGGGCATTTTTAGACCTCTTTTCCCCCCAAAAAAATCGACAGGGGTTTCCTTATGACTGTTTATTTAAGCTGCTCAAATTAAAATACATCGGCAAATGAATACAGAAGCAAAAATGATGAAAGGATGAATTCCAAAATTACGGCTATTTATATCCAACATGAATTTAGATAGCATGACACAGACAAAAAAAGAAACAAATTTGATCAAGAACGTCACAAAACTAAAGCACTAGCAGTGTGAACCCTTAAAAAACTGAGATATCATCAGGTGTTCCGAAAGGGTAAGCATGATCTGCTCCACGCATGGCACCCGTCACACAGCCATCTAGAATATGATGTTGAAAGGTCTGTTTAATGACTGATTGGTTAATGTCCATAGCAACAAAGTGATCCACCATCCAAAACAATCAATTTGGAATACCACTAAATCTTCTTTCTACATATTGTTGAAATCCAAAACATATCTTACAGCTACATCTTTATTCTCAAAATATCAAATATTTTGGTATGGTTTCTTAAGGCAACAAAATGATCCACCATAAAACAATATATCAATTTTAAACCCTCTCCCAAAAAAGAGATTAAATAAAACTAAAAAAAAAGCATTATATCTTTTTTTAAGGATTGCAAACAGCTCGAACCCAACGAGTTGTTCTCCCCGAACAATAATATATAAGATATATATACTTATTATTCAACAAAAGAAATGATGGGTACGGATTTTATCGAAAGTAATATTTTGGGCAGAAATCTATATCTCCTGTAGAAAATGTATACTTTCGTACGCAAGAAGTAACATAATGCTAAAAAAATGTGTCTTACAATTCCTTAGCCATTTATGGTAAAGGTTTATGCTTCCGGACAAAAATAGTGTGTAAATCGACATCTTGTATCTACTAAATCATCACATTTTTTAGCCATCTGACTGAAAAATCTAATCATATGACGACCATGTATTACTCGAACCATATTTTCCGTTTTCAAATAAATGAGAACTAACAGTCAGTCCAAGGAAAGAACAACCCATGGACAAAGGCAACATCGGAAACACATATAAACAAGGACACCACATGAGTACGGGACAAAGAAGAAATGAAGACACACATACAGATGAACATCTCGGACCCAATAAAAACCATGGGTGGGTGGAATCAGGTGTACCGGTAGAGTAAGCATCTCCTCTTTCTTATAAGACACCTGTGGTGTTGAACATGATGAGGAAAAACAAACTTAAGTTTTAAAGAGAAAGATCTGTTGTCATGCAGGAAACAGATATACAAACATGTAATTATAATGTCCAGCCATTGTAGGTGTTTCCTGTTGTCCCTTTTATTTCATCCCATAGCAATCTACAAGATCGTGATGTCGACCGGAAAACTTCTGTAGTGATGTGATAATTTTAAGTTTTTGGTTACTTACCCTTGCTTAAGCGGTCTCTATCAAGGAAGTCACTGTATTGACCACCAGCCCTTGAGTAGCAAATGAGTTGTGAGATGTAAACTCCATATGCTGGTACTTTTGGAAAAGGGAAGTTGACTATTGGATAAGTGAAGTCATGGCGTTTCTCATACAGCCTAGTTTGTAGTGTACCTCTGTTGTCAATTTCAAGATGAAGGTCAAGGAACGAAGCCAATGTAGAAGAATCTGTAGTATCCTTAATGTCGAGCTCTTTTTGGATAGATAAGATGAAGAAAGTCATTAAAGGGAGGGTTATTAAGTGATAAAATATATATGTAACGGAAGCTGACATTAAAGGACTGTGCCAGTCTTTTCGTCTTTATTTTGAAGAAGCCCTTCAATGAATTCAGCCTCAATTTACAGTTGCAAGTGTTTTACATGTAGAACGCGTTTGTACGTTTAATATAAAGTTGCAACGTTTCACGGAACCTGCTGCAACATGATTTATGATTTGGTGAGCATATTTGCCAAGATGAATCATTAATCTTCAGTTTGTTTTTTATTTACATACCAATGAATTTTTAATTATCATCGGCGCTCACGCTGATTTGGATCTAGCAGGGCATAAATGATAGATTATTTTTCACTTTTAAATATGACAAATAATTAACCAGATGCAGTGTCAAAATTTTGGACCTGAAACAATTTTAATCATCCCTTTTCTTATTAAAGTCAAAAATAAAAATATACTCGATTATCATGGTATCCGTTCCAAATTTATTTTGAAATTGAATAGTAAATACCTTTTTGCATTAAAAACATAACTACACAAAAATAGGAAGTCGAAATTGCCAAACATAAAAAAAAGTATGAAATCAACTATGTGACGTTAGTTTTGTTGACTAATAAACAAGAAAAGACATGCGTAGAACAATGTATATTTAGCATCAATATCATGTTTTGGAGGGGATTTGCAAAAATACATTAACATGATATATGTGTTTAATCCTACTGTTTAATGACTACTTGAAACGCACAGGTGACATAATTTAATTTTTTTTTACAAGCGTCTCAGCGAACGGTAAAAAATGGCAAATATTTTTTAGCAAATATCCCGGCGGAGGGTAAAAAGAACATTTTTTTCAGGAAAATTTCCTGCTGCTTTAAAACTTGTTTGAAATGCCATTGATTTGTAACAAGAAACTGGTAGTCGACCAATCAAACTGCAGCATTCTATCATCAGGTAGAATTAACAAAACAATTTACATTAAAAGTACAAATAAAAGAATTCTAAGTAATGCATTTGCTGTAGTCAAAATGCAATTATTAGAAGGAAGTACGGTTTTCTCAATTTTCTTTTTGGTTTAGTTTCCATGGCAATGGTAGTTATTTTGAAATTTGCATTGCAATTGAACTCTGTTATACATTCATTATAACCGAAATAAAGAAAGGGAGCAGACAAAAACAATAACAAAAAGGCAACATAAACAATAAGTCTCATTACTCCATTTAGGAAACTTAACAAGAACTCTCCTAACTTAGGGAGACATAATGATAGTAAGAAAAAGGAAAATAAGAAGAAACGCGACAAAAACAATATGTCTCCGAACATCGTTTTGTTGACTTAATTGGATGTTTTAACTGTGATCGCCAATTGAAACACAAAAAGCTCCAGAAACAACTCACATATTCGATTTCAATGGATTATAATATCCTTTAATATTGTTTCCATATTAACTACTGAAGACCTCCTCCAAAAAAGACGAAAAAGAAAATAAACACTACAAAACTTTCAAATCTCTAAATTCGCCGTCAAAAGAATAAAGAAAATGGAATTAGAAAAATAATAAGAACGGAACAAACACAATAAGTCTCCAATCTTCGTTAGAGAGACTGCATAAGTGACGGTGCAAAAGCATTACGTCTCTAAACTTCATTAGGGAGGCTTAAAAATAATGAAATAATTATAATAAAAATCGACTTAACGATTTTGTTAGATGATTAGAATATCACGCCTACCTGGAACGAATCAACCGTGAAAAGTTTGTCCGTCGTCAGTTTAAATGATACTAGCATCACGAGTTATATTTTGTATAGATGAATCAAAAGTCGCTCAGGTCTTTTCCAAGAAATGTCAACGGGAAATCCGTAAACAAAATCAGTTCCGTAAACAAAATCAGTTTAAGAAATATTTCCTTATTTTATTGTTTATATGGACAAATTGTATGAAATTCTACATCATGCTATAATGTGTTGGGTTTCTCGCTCATAAGTTGATCAATTCATAATATCCATAAAACATGGGCAACTTACAGGTTATCATCCTATTAAGTATATTTAACTGTAACAATTCTACAAACCGATGATTTTCAAGGGAAATACAATAATCTGTACATAGATTTGTAAAGTTTAATGAAAAAACCGTTACAGAAAATATTGATTTTTATGTAAAATTTGTGTTTCTAGAATTTTGGTTCGATGTTAACGTCATATTTTATATAAAATGTATCATCCTTCCAAAAGGTCCCCAGTGATACAATGTAGGTATAACCACATCCTTAATATTTTGACCAATAAAAATTAGAAAAAAAAATAAAAAAGCCAGTCAATACACATACAAGTCTATGATTTATGTTTGGGGAAACATTCTTTCAGAATGCAGAAGACCTATAGCAAGAAGAACTCTGAGTGCCATTTATTATACATGGATCAAAATAGAAGGAAAATTTTAATTTAATTTTTTACCTTTTCAGAATTTTCTTTAATTCAAATAAAATTTGTTATATCTATCAAACACGGAGTTTTTATCTGAAAATTCTGCAATTAAATTTTCTTAGCTAAGCATTAGCCATCTACAGATACTGTTGAAATGTACAAGACGCATCGGAGAGATTTTTAATACCAAAATTGTCACTCCAACCCAATAAAAATGTGGCAAAGTGCGCACGTGGTATTTCGGGAATTATAATTCAATAGACAGAAACGTCTTAGTGTTTAGTTAAATGATACAAATTTATCACAAATGGTTTTATTTCGTGTACCAAAATACGTCGATGTTGAGATATAGATCTTCTACGGGACAACATACTTATCTTTGTCACGTGATAATAGTGACGTTGCGGTGTTTGACGTTTTCTGCTTCGTACTTGCTGTAAACAACAATATCTTATTGGACACGTTCCACTTATATAATGTTGTAGAAAGTTGTTATTTTTTCATTCTATTTTATAATGAAGCTTGAAGTGAAGAAATGCTGTGACATGACTGCATTGTCTGCAGGATAACACAAGATTTTTATGTTTGTAAGTGAACTTTCAATTTCGTCCCATTTGCGTCGATCGAACTGGAAAAGTTTCATTAACCCTTTCACTGCCACGGTATTTACTACACTGAAGCTTCTCAAACGCCAAGGCTGTTTCTCTTGTTATGTGGGTTGTTTTTTGATATTGTGACGTCAACAATGAAGAGTCGTCAGAAACGTCATAAATGCAATGTGCTGGCAGTCAGTGCTTTTGTTGTAAAAAAAGGCGGGAAATGGGAAAGAAAAGGAAATCAGGAAGGAAAAGCAGGTATCCAAGGGGCACTTGCTTTTTCGAAAGAAGACGAAACGAACATATTCTTAGGCTTTCAATACGGGAGTTTTGAGTCGTGTTCACTCCGGAAACGTTTTTGTGTATTATACGAAAAAATCAATACATAAATACAATGAGCGGGAATCACTAATTAATGAACACTGTTGAGCTAAGGGTGTTTTATATAGAATATGATGTAGCGCTTCAGGTTACTTGTTTTTCTTTAATTAAAATTTAGTTTCAGAATTGTCATGTAGGAACAATTAAAAATATACACTTCATTTAATAAATTGTGTGTTTTATGTGGTATTTATTTCATTAAGTCAAGAATCCAGTCACTTCGTCTCACTGGTATTTGAGGAGATCGTTTCCACCTTCAATTACACGAGAATTCCTGTCTCGAAAGTCCCACTAGTAATTACAAGTACAGATTTACGTATCATCTTTTTTCTTGATATAATTGCAACAGTTTCAACGGTACTCAATGAGTACAACAAAAATAAACCGTTACATAATGTGCATTATTCGTGAACGTCCCGAATTTTTATCATATTGTTCCGATAAATATATTTTTGACTGGGTTTTTAGACATAAAACTTGTCCGGTTTTCTGATTATTTGTGTTGACAAAAGGAAATTTTCAAGTGAACAAAAAATATAATTATTTTCAAAATCGGAAGACTAATATTTCATAGAACAAAGACTTTTGTGTTTGATCTATTGTGACACATTTAAAAGGGTGTCTTTTGCTCTTTATCGGCTATCTACTTTTTCGACTTTGTATTAGAGATCAACAAATAAGTTCCCATGCAAAATTTACAGAAAATTGTGTAGGACAACTTATCCGTAAGCAAATGGGGTGCAGTATTTGACCTTGTACTGAAATTTACACTGATTATTGTGATGTGTAGTTGCTGAAATTACCGTGAAATTACAGTAAGCCCTATCCTTGACAGCCTTCGGACGAAGTGTATAACGAGCCCAATAATATTTCGCGCGAACGAGACAAGTACATAGAAGTGGAGCGCCTAGCGCACAAGGTTGTTTATTTTGCTGCTGATTTTTGTTGTTGTGTCTTTCTTTCTGCAGGAATAAATTTTTATGTAGTTATATTTAATATCTTTAGGATGCCTTTGTTTATCCCTGCCAACTCTTTCCAATATCTTTGGTCACCCGAATAATTAGAGTACTGGCGGTGCAAGATATTTCAGATTTAGAGAATTTGGCAGTGCAGCTTGACAACGAGACTTCGAAGTATACAAGTTATATTCTTTTTTATTTTCTAAATAATCTTAGATGTCTGTGATACATGTACATGTATTTGTTAAACCTTTCGGTTATCATTAACCGCATGCAGATTCCATGATATTATTTAAGTGAAATGTTAAACAAACCAAAATGAAATTTAACCTACAAATTATTAAATAACAAATAATCGATTATATCTATAAATCAATTGTTCTATTTAAGAAATACATAATTGATAAAGTACTAGAATTAAAATGATGTTATCAAAAAGGGCGCATTACTTTTCCGCAAATTTTTCAAATGTTAATTATTACGTTTCCGCAAATTAAAAGTTTACGTTTCCGCAAATTTTGCGGCATTACGTTTCCGAAAATTTACCTGGTTATTCAGGTAACTTTCATTACAATTTCAATATGATTTATAATGATTAAATAAAATTGACAAAAAAATATGATCGTCAGCTTTGTGCATGAATGTACTGGGCAGATCCACACTATTTTGTTTTGGCTATTGGGATTAGCTTGAATAAGACTTCACTGATAAATCCAGTTAAGATTTTGAACTTGTTTACCTTAGAATTTGAAATACAAATATGATGTGAACATAAGATATGTTCTCTTTTTAACCTACAAAAATAAACTTCTGAAAAAAGTTTTAAAAAATATCAATACAACAAATACGTCTTGGCTATGATAGTACGCTTTTCTTGCTAATATTGTATGTAATACTTTTGTACAAAATATATTGCGAATGTCACAAGTAAAAAAAAAGAAAAAACGTTGAACATTAAAAATTAATGGGATCATGTAGCGGTAGTATTTACTATTATTTTTTTTTAATTGTATAAACTTAAAATTGTGAAGTCGCAAAATGTTTTACAAAGGTGAGATATCTCTTTTGCGGAAACGAAATTTTTTTCCGGAAAAGTAATATATATTTTATGCGGAAAGGTAAACTATTTTTTCCGAAACGTAATATATTTTTTTCGGAAACGTAATGCCAATTTGCGGAAATGTAAAACGCCGGGTCATGTAATGATTATTGGTCAATTAAAAAACAAAAAACAAAACAAAAAACAAAACAAACAAAAAAAACAAACAAATAAAAAACAATTTAAAGGGGATAACCTCTAGCACAGGCATAACTGACCTATTTTTTTATGTTGTTGTTAATTTTCGGAATTTGAGCGGGATGATGTCTGCCTGTTTATTGCAAGTTTAGGATATCAAGGATTTTGAAAGACATTATAATCATAGTATTTGATACCAGCAGTGATAATTCCGTGTCAACAGTTACTTCAACTTTTGCATTGAAGACTAAGTTTTACATGTGTTTGGCAATGAGTAAGGCATTATATGATTTATCATATGAATATTAGTACTCTTGACCAATGTAATTCTCTTGTGCGCCCAAAATTCGCAAGCTTTCAAGAAGATCTAGACATGCAGGGTGATAAAATTGACAAGGAAAATGGAAGGCGTAGATTTTTTGTCCACAATTTGTTAACAAAGTTTGGCCCCAGCTTAAGAAAATCTATTAAAATGTTATGAAACAACGGCAGTAGAATACCGAAGGAACAGAGGAGTGGTATTTACAAAAATTGAAGTCCAAAGACACGGTAAAAACGAGAACACCGAAAATGATGACGTTAGACAGCTGCAAGGCACAGAAATAAAAAAAAACAAAACATTCAAAACTAATTGCAAGACACTCACAGTGTGAACTCCCACGAAGCTGAGAGTGGCATTGGGTTCTCCGAGAGGGGTAAGAATGTCCTGCTCTGCTAACAGCACCAGTCACATTGTAAGTGAGTCAACCTAGGAAAATTCAAAATCGGTATAGTCAATCCAGGAAGACGTGAATCCAGCTGAAAATGTCCATCTTCATTTTGGAAAGTGACACGTCATATGTGTCAATGATGTTATGGTGACGGCCATAGAATTTCTTGAGGCATGAAATTAACATAGGCTGCAAAACGTGTACTGGGTGATGTTACATGTAGGCACGGACCATTTGATTGAAAAAGGGGGGGGGCTGGGATTTTACCCGAGCCAAGAATTTCTTCCCATAAACACTATGCCAGGAAATTTTGATGAGCCAGGCTTTTTTTTCTGATGGAAAGGATCAGGGCCAGATTATTATTATTTTTTTTTTTTGGCAAAAATCGGGGCCCAGAAAATTTTTCTCTAAAAATACAGTCCCCACTAAAAATCAAATGGTCCGTGCCTTATAACATTTTAAATGGATCATAAGTAGATTTCTTTCCTTCAACTGTAGTTTCAACTTAATCAATTCTGAAATTTGTTATATTTTCGGAAATGGATACAACTACAAAAAATTTCAATGAAATTCGAATTTGAGGGAAATTTGTACTTTTGACAAAGGCAACTTTAAAGGCGATGTTAATTATTTTATTTTTCCTGCTGAGTCTCATGCTGATCCAAAGACTGCTAAAATTAGCTTGCAATTTAGTTTTTATTATACTAGATAAACTACGATACTTCAATTTGTAGAACAGAACAGAATACCAAGACAACATGACAAACATATTTGTATGGCACCGATGACTCTTTACTATGCATTTTCCAATGGAATAAATATGCCGTAAATAAATGGCATGACGGTAAAGTCGTCTTGTCGGCTTTCAGAATTACTAGTTATTATTTAAAAAAATTTTATTGCAAATAAAGCAAATGGATTGGACAACACGTCATTTCAACTTATTCTAAGTCCTCTCCAAACATAAAATTAACACAAGAAATATGATGGCAAAGCGGAAACACAAACAAGTACATAAATAAGAAATAGAAAGAAAGAAAAGACATAAATATAAGTGAATACATTTGAGCAACATTATGAAAAAAAGGGGGAATGTGAACTTGGCAACAATACTCTGTTAAAACCTTTTAGATTTCTTAATTACTAGTTAAAAAATGGTGTATTGACCTAATGTCAATAAGATTCAATGTACTCTGAGCAATAATATTAAAGTCTGTTTATTAGTTATTGCCTTAAGCATGTATTACACCAAAGCAAAATCAAAAGATTCATATTACAAATGTCTTTTTACAGAGATGCCAACCCCTCCGATTTCGGCGTAGTTTCCCCGACTTTTTTGCCAAAAAACCGCTCTCTTATCTTGTAATAAAAACTCCGATTTTTTCCAATCTGGATTTTTTTTTTCGTAGTCGGGACTGATATTGGTGGATTTTTATAGATATATTGGTCACTTCCAAGCTTGAAAATCCTATTTGAAAAGGCACAAGTTTGTCTGATATCAGATTGATAAAAATGGCTGATCTTGACAAATATACGTGATGGTTTGATACAAAAGCCTAAAAGTGAGAAGACCCGGCTTCGTGGGGTCAGTACTCCTATTTTTCTTCAGATAGGGTTAGCATTTCTGCTTTTATCCATTTTTATCTTGCATGTTTGTCTCTATGTAAATTTTTTTCATTACATTAGCTTATGCATGAAATGTTAAATTGGTTTAACACCAAACGTGGCATTTTCCCTTAGTCCTGCATTGCTTGTAATCGGTACAAATCATCATTCTCCTGGTGAAAAACTCGATTTTCAGTGGCGGGAAGCAAGTTTCATGTCTGTGACGTCACCGTTGACCTGACGTCACAGTGAGGATACGTCAATATGGCAACAACGTTGTTTCGTTTATCACTAAAAATCAATTTTTCAAAATTGTCAACAATTGAACTACAAGTTTTTGTGGTGAATAGAGGGCTAATTTGCATAATTTTGATTTTAACTTATTATTATATGGGGCAATTTAGTGGCCCTCTGGCGATATTGAATACAAAAAGTAGGGACACTATAGTGGCCCTCTGGCAGAGAAAAGGTTAAAAAACATGAAAAAGGGTGAAATAAAAATCACGTCGTTCAGAACAACTACTCATTTTCACGGGGAAAGTAAAATTCTCTTATGTTACAAATAATGTAGCCTTTCTGAGACGCATTGGCATCGTTTGTGTTGGAAATGCAATAAACCGAAATGTGTGTAACTTGAAAATGCCGGAAACGTCATTCCGGGAATATAACGTCATATTCGTTCCCATGACTTTTAATCAAAAGACAAATGGAAAATGATAATTTTCGTTATTTAGATTTTTCCAGTTTTTAATTACAAACTTTAAACTATTAATACTTATCAACAAAACTCTTTACCAGTATGTGAAAATCATACACATAGTAGCACTAATGACATCTTAAAGTGAATTGTATGAAAGTAGAAATACCCACTTGTGTCCCCTCCTTTGACCGCAGTCAAAGATGACCTGAAAATGTGATAAAGCTTTTTCTACGAGCGGGGTGAATCAAATGTGGATTCTTAAAAATTCGAAAGATCTCCTTGAACGGCTATCCTCGACCAGTCGTACACATTGCCAAAGCATTCAAACTTCTGATTTTTTTTACTTTTTATACAACCCTGCAACACAAAGAAACTGAAAAATGTAAATACAGATTAAAAAAGGCTCTCAAGAGCCTGTATCGCTCACCTGGGCCATCGATGACATATACATTTAAGATAATCCCAATGTTGTCAGGGCATCATTTTCAAATTTCTTAATAGACATTGATCTTATATCATCTTAAGTTAAACTATGTCCCAACTGGCAGCTATTTTGGATGGAGGTGCCGACCTACTGTCACCTTTCGTGAAGGGACCACTTAAGGACCATTGTGTCTAATTTTGGTTCCAATTGGCTAAATATTTTCAGAAGAGAAAATCTTTAAATGCTTTTCGATAGGTTTTAAGGTTAAATCTTGTTCCGCACTGGGGTCATCTTGAATGTTTGTAGACATGCCGGGCAATTTTTTTCAAACAGAAACAACTATGGACAATTGTGACCAAGTATAGCTATGTGTTTTTATCATTGCAAAGTACTTTCAGAGGAGATCTTTAAAAGTTTTCCCATAGGGTCCAATGATAAATCTATGTCCCCTCCTGACAGCCATCTTCCATGTAGCACAGACCTGAAAAGCAATCTTTTTGCAGGGAACAACCAACAGACTATTGTGGCTAAATTTGGTGCCAATTGGCTCTACAGTTTCGGGGAAGAAGACCTTTCAAAGTGTTTTACCTTAGGGTCCAATGTTAAAACTATGTTTCCCGCTTGCGGCCATATTGGATAAAGCGCACACATGAAAAAAAAATTGACAGTGGACCACCTATAGACTATTGTGGCCAAGTTTGGTTCCAAAAGGATCAGTAGTCTCTGAGAAGAACATCTTGGATTGTGTTTTCCTATTGGGTCCAATGTTAAAACTATGTTCCCTGCTTACGGCCATCTCGGATACAGCGCGGACATGGAAAAACATTTTTAAAGGGACCACCTAAAGACTATTATGGCCAAGTTTGGTCCCAACTGGCTCAGCAGTTACAGAGAAGAAGATCTTTGAATGTGTTTTTCTATAGGGCCAATGTGAAAACTATGTTCCTTGGTGGCGGCCATCTTGGATAAAGCGCGTACCTGAATAACAACTTTTTTGCATGGGACCACCTAAAGACTATTTTGGCCAAGTTTTGTTCCAATTGGCTCAGCCATTTCAAAGGAGAAGATCTTTGAATGTGTTTTCCCATAGGGTCCAATGTTAAAAACATTATCCCCGCTGGCGGCCATCTTGGATATAGCGTTGACCTAAATACATTTTTTACAAGGGACCACCTAAAGACTACTGTGGCCAAGTTTGGTTTCAACTTGCTCAGCAGCTTCAGAGGAAAAGATCTTTGAATGTGTTTTCCTATAGGGTCTTATGTTAAAACTATGTTTCAAGCTGGTGGCCATCTTGAATAAAGCGCGGACCTGAAACAATTTTTTTTCAAGGGACCACATAAAAATTTTTTTGGCCAAGTTTGGTTCCAATTGGCTCAGCAGTTTCTGAGAAGAAGATCTTTGAATGTGTTTTCCCACAGTTTCTAATGTTGAAACTATATTTCCAGGTAGCGACCTATAAAACATACTTTTGTAGGGGTTCGTCTAAGAATTAGTGTACCAAGATTGGTTTCAAATGACTACGTAGTTTCAGAGGAGATCTTTGAATGTGTTTTCCCGTAGGGTCCAATGTTAAAACTAAGAGCCTCGCTGCCAGCCATCTTGTATATAGCGCAGATCTGAAAAACAACTTTCTTGTAGGGCCATCAAAGGACTATTGCGGCAAAGTTTACGCCGGACGAACGACGGACGAAAAGTGATGACAAAAGCTCACCCTAGCTATAGCCAGGTGAGCTAAAAATGTAGATCGCAGATACACCTGTTAACGGTAGGGAAAGACAAAACATATTTTGCTAAGAACCACACTGAGACTGACGTAATCAAAATGTTACAATTTTTGATCGACAATATTTTTGTCAAGTTTTTACAAGGGCTATCACAAAAAAAGTAAAAGAATGGATAACAGGAAACACCCACAATGGCAAAAAGCAAAAAATCAAAAAAAAAAAAAAAAACCCAAAAAACAAAATCAACAACAACAACAAAAACAACATTTAGCCGAGTCCTTTAATTTCAGCTTCCGCTAAATTGACGATGTACTTTCTCTTTATAATCCAAAATCTAAGGAATATTTACTTCAGATCTATCTCAATAGCTTGAAAGA
Organism: Modiolus philippinarum; assembly: GCA_002080025.1. Lineage (NCBI taxonomy): Eukaryota > Metazoa > Mollusca > Bivalvia > Mytilida > Modiolidae > Modiolus > Modiolus philippinarum. Next base: position 89,512 of record MJUU01003336.1, on the reverse strand, counting down.
AAAGAAACAACTGATACACCTACTTAGCTTCGTACCTAGACATTTTGTTGTATATTGAAGAAGATGGATGTTTGAAATCTAAGCTTTATGACAAGCACGAGGATAGTGAACTTTCCCTTTCTGAGCAGCAACACCTCTCCAGCCTTTGGACTGCACATTTCACAGTTGATTCGTTACTGTCGAACATGTAGTTTGTATAATGATTTTTTGAACAGAGCAAAAACATTTTTCCCAAAGGTGCTTAGTCGGGGATTTGTTCAGGCTTAGTTAATTTCATCCCTCAAGAAGTTCTATGGCCGTCATCATAACATCATTGAAAGATATGACGTGTCAGTGTCCCAAATGAAAGCGGACATCTCAGCTATATTCACGTCTTCCAAGATTTGACTTTTTCCTAGATTGACTTACTTACAGTGTGACTGGTGCTGTTAATAGAGCAGTACATGCTTATCCTTCCGGAGCACCTGATGTCGCTCTCGGCTTAATTGGAACGCACACTGTGAGTGTCTTGGTTTTTGATGTTACATTTTTTTATTTCTGTTCATTGTGGCTGTCTAGCGTCGTTGTTTTCTGTGTTTTCGTTTTTGCCATGTCTTTGGACTTCGATTTTTGTGAATGTCACTCCTGATTTGTCGTTCCAGTATCTCTCAAACGAGTTCTTAGTTTACAAACTGTAATCGTGACACATTAAAACGATTGTGTACTACACAAATAATGACACTCTAAACGAATCAAGTCAACCTGTATACAGGTAGAAATTCAAAAATAGCCTTTATGATAAAATTCGAAGAATGACGTTAAGTGAGAATCGAACCGTCAGTCTAAAACGAACAATCCAAGGACAATGGCAACGTCGGAAAAACAAAGAAACAAAGACATAACATGAGCACGGCACAGAAAAGAAAATGAAGACAAACATATATACAAAATTGAACAACAGGGACGGTAAAGTCATTTATGATTTTTTAAATGTTTACTTTTTGTAAATTCTAAAACATAAGGATTAACTCCCTCCATCGTAGTTTTGTCCTCAGCTATATTTGATATTACTGATTATTCGGATTTCTTTTGGTTTTATGCATTTTAATCATTTTTGAAATAATGGATTTCCTTTGTTTGGGTTCTAGTGCTGCTGATGAGGAATTAATTTCCGAAATGGCCATACAGCTCATTAAAATTGTTGCAGTTGGGGTTAACATGTGTGTTATGGTCTCATGTTCATTTACCCCATATCCTTTCGTAAAATATTGAAAGACAAATCATTGTAGTTGTTTTTTATCATTAAAATGAAAAATCATAAGAAATGTAGATTTCTTTTACTAAAAACTGGTGCAACGTTTCCCCTTTTTGCCTAGTATATTAAAAAACAAGTTTTGAATTGGAATCCGTACAGAAATATACCCACAACAACTTGCCTATTTAGATTTTGTTCTTTCATCTAAATTTCATTTTCTGCTTGGAATCACTTTCCGTGTATCCCCTTTCTAAACAAGACCAATTTTTGTCGGTCCTTCTGTGCCCCTCTTCAAGATAAAATATGTTAACAAGTATATAACCCCTACTTTCATACGTACACCACGCAACATTCTTAAAGTTTCATTTTAACTACATTTTGTGTAAGTTTCACTTTTTAAGCTCTATAATGTCAAAAAGAAAAATATATTTCCTGAAATTTGGTATCAAAGCTAGTTCGATACCCTTCACAATGAATAATGAATAATTATAAAGTGTTTTTTTTATAGTCTGGCGATACGAAAAAATTACTCCTCTCCTCCTAAAAAATGTAAAAATTATTTTTGTTGTCAATTTCTGTTAGATAAACAGTCTACATGTACGTCTTTTATTCTAGTTTGTATTCCTATCCTATTAGTTGTGATAATTACATTTTGTAGACTTTTTGTAGGCTCGCAAATTTTAAAAATAGGCACCCTTCCACTATAAATCCAAGAAAAATGTTTTAATAGTCAGGCTCTTAATGATACAAAAAAATTTTATGCAAATCGTTGGGTGCATTTCACAGGAACTGACATAAGACTTTTTTTTTATAGAAAATTTGGACATTTAAAGAGGACTCTTATTCGGTCTTTTTTGTTCGAAATAGTATGCAAAATGAGAATTTCTCGTTTTTCAGAATTTCTACGGTTTTAACTATGAGGTGTAAATATATACCCCCATACAATTGATATATACCTTAAAAATATTGATCAAATGCCGTTTCACTATGTCTATGGTATTAGAAAGTATGATTGTAAACATTTTAGACTACCTACAGTCCCATAAATTACAAAGATATTACCCATTCCCACAAATATTCGACACAATTATCTAAATACACAGAGACTCATATATAAGCACAAATTGGACCATGCAATGGTTAATGGTCAATTATATATAAAATATTCATGCAAGATCGACGTTAGTAATTATACCCCCGCTCCGAAGGAGAAAGGGGTATACTGTTTTGCCTATGTCCGTCATTCCGTCATTCCGTCCGTCACAACTTTCATCAAGCTTTTTCTCTGCAATGGATAATGATACAAACTTGAAATTTTGTCAGAAGCTTTAAATAGTTATGCAATAATATGGGATGCATTTTCAGACCTGTTGGGTTACTACTTCCTGTTTACCGACTTAGTCAATTATTTGAAATTCCGTCCGTCTGTCCGTCCGTCACAACTTTCGTCAGGCTTTTCTCTGCAATGGTAATGGATACAAACTTGAAATTTTGTCAGAAGCTTTTTATAGTCATGCCATTTTGTGGGCTTCATTTTCAGACCTGTGGGGTCACTACTTCATGTTTACCGACTTAGTCAATTTTTCAAAATTCTGTCCGTCTGTCACAACTTTCGTCAAGCTTTTCTCTGCAATGGTAAACGATAGCAACTTGAAATTTTGTCAAAGGCTTTGTATAGTTATGCCATATTGTGGGATGCATTTTCAGACCTGTGGGGTTACTACTTCCTGTTTACCGACTAAGTCAATTTTCGAAATTCTGTCCGTCCGTCACAACTTTTGTCAAGCTTTTCATTGCAATGGTAAATGATTCAAACTTGAAATTTTGTCAGAAGTTTTTTATAGTTGTTCCATATTGTGGGATGCATTTTGAGATCCTTTGGGATACTACTTCCTGTATAACAACTTAGTCAATTTTTTTCAATATTCCGCCCGTCTGTCACAACTTTCATCAAGCTTTTCTTTGCAATGGTAAATGATTCTATCATGAAATTTTGTCAGAAGCTTTGTATAGTCATGCCATATTGTTGGACATGTTGGATGTATTTTCAAATTTGTCAGGATAATACTTCCTGTTTATCGACTTAGTCATTTTTTATTATTCTTTCTGACCTACACAACTATCATCAAGCTTTTCTCTGCAATGAGTAAAGATAAAAAAATTAAATTATGTCAGAAGCTTTTGTTTGTTTTAAGCTTTGTATAGGCCTGTCATATTGTGGGATGCATTTTAAGACTTGTGGGGAACTACATTTTGTTTACCAACTAAGTTAGGCTATAAGATGCTTGAAGTTGAGAGCGGGGTATTGGGAGCATTGGCTCTCAGATGCCTTGTTATATAGGGGCTTCACCATTTCATATTAAAAAATCGAAAATATATATTTCTTATAAAGTAAAAACAATTACTATTTTTGTAATTTTCAATAAATATTTCATCATTTCATCATAAAAGGGGTAATATAAATCTCTTAATTGTTACAAAAACCTCAAAACCAATCTTTTAATCTGAAGAATAAGTTTGAAATAGAGCACTATCTTGTTAAAGAATCATCAAAACTCTTACATATTAAGATGTTTTTAGTTATAATTGCAAATGATCTTTAAAATTTTTCATTTAAAGTGCAAACAAAAAAATGTTGATATAAGAATAAGAAAGGAATAAGAAAACTTTATTTTGATTCGGCATGTTTAAAACTTACAACACAAGCTCTAAAGAGCTTTTAACCGAATATAAAAACACATACATAACATAAAACAGAAATTCAGATATAACAACATGCAGAACAAAATAAGTAATTCACACATAGCATACCATAAAATCAATTGGCAAATTTGAAAATTGATAAAAATTAAACTCAAAGCTTACCATTTAAAATTTTTAAAAAAAATTTAAAAATGCATGTTTTGAATTACATGGAATCTAATGAAAAAATTAACGTTGAGATAGAGTTTGTAAAAGTTCAAAGAACAGAAAACTCTTTCCGACTTGCATCAATTATCAATTACTGAGGGATGTGTCAAAAACTGTAAAAGTAAAAATCAAATTTAAAAAATTAAAATTCATGCATAACTGTAGCGAACCAAACTAGAAACAAACAAAAGCAACATAAATAATAAGCAGCCAAAATGCAAAAGTATTACCTGCAAGCAGAGCAGCGACATTCCACACCATTCCAGGACTGAATAAGACTTTTAAAATGTGGAAAACTATTTTCAGTCCTGAAATGGTCTTGAAGGCTGTTCCATAAAGTAGCGGCAGCAAATTTGAAAGATTTTTTTACCGTAACGAGTCGACTTCACATGTGGTACATCCAGAACATTTACATACCTGAAAGAATATTTTGATTGTTTAATAGTAACCAAATTTTGTAAGCATACAGGAGCTATGTTATTCACCATCTTAAATGTTTCTAGAGCCATTGTTCTTAACCGTCTGATCTGCATGGAAGGCACCTTAGCTTTATGTAAGAGGTCCTCATAGGGGCTATTATAATCCTCGTAAACAAAACGGAGTGCTCTTTCCTGCACTTTTTCTAACTTTTTTAGTTTTTCTCGGTACAAAAGTGCCAAGCCAAAGGGCAAAAGTTAAAATTACTAGAATAAAAGTGTGAAATATTGCCTAAATATAGAAAGTTTACTGAGCCTATCCAAAAAAGAGCCCAAACGTTTTAAAACATTGAGTTGCTGTGAAGCCTTCCTGCAGATCGAGCTGATATGAGAATCAAAATTCAACTGATAATCGATGTCAATGCCTAATAATTTAACTGTTTTTTTCACATGTAAGATTAGAATTTTCAATTTGTATGGAAAGATTTTTATCAAATGTCTTTTTGCCAACAGCCAAAACTTGAAATTTGTCCGGGTTTGCTTGCATTTTGTTTACCCGGAACCACTCGATAAGAACTTTTGACTCCGATTCCAAAGTTGAAATCAAAAAATCGAAATCTGGACTGCAGAAAGACAAAGTATTGCCATCTGCATAGTTATATAAACTCCCGTTTTTTACAAAAAGAAAGATATCATTTATAAATACGTTAAACAACAATAGCCCTAGAATAGAACCCTGAGGTACTCCTGATACGCCTGATATCTTTAGAATTTTATATATTTTTGTAATTAGATGACGATCCTTATGCTACAGATATGTACAGGAGTTTTTGAAAGGAAATTAAAGTGATTTCTACCTTTCAGTGCATCGAAAGCACAAAAATAACACTTCCTGTATCTTTAAAACTAGATGTAAAAGTAATAAGAAGTGTGTAACGCGATGCAAGAATACATTGCCTTGCCCTAATATTCAATTTAAATATATAGTTTAAAATCTAGGTCCTTACTGCAGTATTGCATCTTTGTGAAACATGCAATCCGGACAGCAAATTTCCACTGACACCTTCTGCTCATTTCTTTTGATGACAAAAATTGGCAGTGAATTCCTAATTCTTCAAGTCAACTGTAAACCTGACAAAATATTTCCAAGTCACGGCAGTAGAATACTGTTATTTTACGCCAAATCCTCGGTTTCATCCGTAACAGAATTTCTTCTCAAACAGTACGTAACCGTTTACGCCAAATTGGTCTAGGAGCGAGTCGGCCACTGAAGGGACCGATCCCGACATGTCGTCATAGAGTTGCACGATTAGAATGTGCACATGCACTTGTTCAATTTAATAGACTGACATGGCAGCGAGTGTTATTCGGTGATGAATCAAAGTTTAATTCTAAGTTTTGTGACGGTAGGGCCAGGGTGTTCCATAGACGGAATGAGCGTTAGCATATGTGTTATGGTCTCATGTTCATTTACTCCATATCCTGTCGTTAAATATTTAATCCAGGAGTTTGTCTTTTATTGCAGTCAGGCATGGGGTAATGCTAATGTGTAATTGTAATGCCCTGTAATGCATTACATTATTACAAAGTAATGCATGTAATGTCTAATGCTCCATTTTTAGCATTACATGTAATTGTAATATAATGCATTACATTTCAAAAATGCCTGTAATTTGAGCATTACCTGGCAGCATTATTTTTTTTCTAATTTGAAACTTTGGTAAAGCTTTTCAATTATAAAAAATTGTTTTAGTGAAATGTATTGGAACTCCATGTAAATATTGAGCATTGTTTCTCTCTTATATCTGCCAGCTTTGCAGCTTATCTAAAAGTATAAAACAAAATATTTTCTTTTCATTCAGAAGTTTTATGATCAAAAACAATTAATTTCAATTCTAGTTTTGAAAATTAAAACAAACACAAGCTTCTAGTGATCAAAGTATAATTAGTTCAAAAATCATTGATTGTCACATGTAAGACGCTTAATTAGTTTACATTTCAATTAATTCCTTTCCTTGACAAGTGGATTTATGGCTTTAAATTGTGTTAATTAAAGTGTCAGTTATAAGAAACCATCCATGAATATACATATATGTATAGGCAACTAAACTGAACTTTTTTCTCAAAAACTACATTCTTTAATTTTTGAATAGGTCACATGAATTTTACACAGTGAAGGTTCAATAAGCCCACATTTATCTCCCCCAACAATTAAGGCTTAATATTAAATTGTAAATTTCAAAATTGTTCCAGAAAAATGTGAAAAAGGGGGAAAATATAAACTACACATACATATATATAGTAAAAGAGATAAACAGTCTATAACATATAAATGCAAGGGAATACACAAGTACAGAAATTTAAACTCGGAGGATGGATCTTTTCACTTGTATTTTTTGGATCTCCTGTACTTGATGATCCCAATACATGTATACATGTATTGTTAATGAATCTACATCATTTTCAAGAGATATTTATAGTTTTAAAAAGCCGATTGAATTTGATGTTTTTTCCTACTTCGAAACATGTTCACACTATTCACTGTAAATAAATTGCAAATGCATGATTAACCGTTTCTTTTCTTGATAAAATTTGAAAAATGTAATGTGTAATTTAATGCATCACTTTTGTAAAGTAATTGTAATATAATGCATTATTTTCAAAAATTGAAGTAATTGTAATTGTAATATAATGTTAAATTTTCAAATGTACTTGTAATATAATGCATTACATTGCAGTATTATTCGCCCCAAGCCTGATTGCAGTGTGGAGTTGGTAAAACATTTCCCCGTGGTAGAGATGTATGATCTTTATTTTTCTTAGACATGGTGTACTTATACATGAGATAATATCTCATATGTACGCTTTGTTCAATTACTATTATCTAATTTATTGTAAATTCTAAAAGCGAAGGATTAACTCCCACTATCGTAGTTTTGTTCTTAGCTATTTTTGATATTACTGATTATTCGGATTTCGTTTGGTTTTATGCAGCCATTTTAACATTTTTTTGAAATTATGGAGTTCCTTTGTTTGGGTTCTAGTGCTGCTGATGAGGAATTAATTTCGGAAATGGCCATACAGCTCATTAAAATTATTGCAGTTGGAGTTAACATATGTGTTATGGTCTCATGTTCATTTACTCCATATCTTTTCGTTAAATATTATTCTGATGCCTATGTACAGGAAACGGATCATGGTATGGGGAGGAATAGCACACAATGACCGTACAAAACTTAAAATTATCGATGGTTACCTAAACGGCATACGGTATAGGGACGACATCCTTTCTCCTCTGGTACTCCCCATCCTGGGTAGATATCGTTTTAATAACATATTCACACAGAACAATGTCCGATGTCACGTGGCACGTCTACTAGTACCTATGGACTTCTTAAATAATAATCATGTCCGTTTGATACAATGGCCAGCAATATATCTCCCGATTTGTCTCCAATCGAGCACCTGTGGAATAAACTTGGACGTCGTAACACTAATGGCCGAAATCCACCGGAAACGTTGCCCGAACAGCATCCCATAAGACTTCATTTGGAATATGATCAGTTCTATGCGATGACCGCGCCAGACAGTTATGAACACAAGAGGAGGTCATACGAGATACATATGTATTGAAATGTGAACTTGATTTTTGTCAATATCTGTGTAGAGTAAACCGGAAATGTTGAATACGACATTAAATGTTGAAAAGTTGCCACCGTTAATTTGAGAATGGTAAAAAAAACATTCTTGTGAGAAATTGATAAAATATGTGTGTAATGTTCTTTTTTCTTTTTGCTTAGTATAGAAAACAGTTAAAAAGGCAAACAAAATTAAGAAAATTATATAAAATTGGATGTTTGGCAGATATGTTAGGTGACAGACGGATTTGCTGTTTTGGGCCATTTAGTCGTAATATTCAGAGATCCGTCATTCAGAACTTATTCAAATATTATTTTGATTATCACGTATAAGTTTTATTTACCAACAGCGCAAAAGAAAATAGAAATGTTATATCTTTATATTACCTGACAAAACTGGATCTTTTGGAAAAAAGTCTCATAATTATGTAATTTGAAGAAAATCTAAAAGAAGTTGATTTAACGAAGGTCTGGTCCGTTTTTATTGTTTCGAAATTTCGCAGTGCGAAATTTACAGCAATTTGATACTTTCCTGCATATAATACAGGAATATCCATATTTAAAGAGTATCCATATTAAGTATTAATGTACAAATTTTCATATTTGGCAAAAATTTGAGTTTTTGATTTAATATTTTAAAATGAAAATAACTTTTACATCTTTACAGATAGCTGAATTCTGTTTCTTTTATCTAAAAGAACCATTTCAATGCAACAAAACCGTGTGTCAGTTTTTTGAGATAGGATCTGATTTGAAAATAAATTAATTTTGAATCTTAACTCAAAGAAATTTTTCTTTTTTCAAAGTTAAAAATTATTTAATTTTCAAACCAGACCATATGTCAAAAATCTTAGACATGGTTTTGTAGCATTAAAAAGGTGCTTTCAGATAAAAACAAACAGAATTCAGCTATCTGTAAACATGTAAAAGTTATTTCCATTTTAAAAATATTATATCAAAAACTCAAATTTTGGCCAAATATGGAAATTTTTACATTAATACTTAATATGCATACTTTTTAAAAGAGCATCGAAAGATAATTTGTCATTTTCATTTCGTTTGATACCTCATTTGTTATTGTATCTTTAAAAAAATAACAAAATCATAGTCATTCAAAGTTACGGGCTGACAATTCTCTTCCGAAGACTGTTGTGCTACCTTAATTCAACAGGAAGGAATGATGCCAATATAATTTGCAAGCTTAGGATAAAAACAGGAATTGAACTTAATGCGGAAGATATCATAAATTGCTTTCGTAAGTTATTCAAATTTCTTTTTGCTCCCTTGATACTGTAAATTTCTCTTATTATTAATCTACAACACCATGTGCAGATTAAATATTAATTTCATCAAACATGAAAAATGTAATTCATATGTGTGGAGAATTATTAGATTGGGTTATTGTGGTAATGTCAACAATCTACAGGGAACAGTCTCAGATGATCAAACATGATCCAATTATTTCATGGCTTTGATATTATTGTATCCATAATCTAGGCATGAAAACTAAATATCAACCGTCTCAGGAGGAGTTATATAACCTTTTAACTATTGCTGCATGTCGGTTGACCTTACTGAAATCGTTACTAAATGTTACTGTTTCTCATACTTTATCGATAATAGCCTATTAATGAGGTCAATGCAGAAATTTATTGACATGAGACAAGTATATTGACCGAGGACGTAGTCCGAGTGTCAATATACCTTTCCTATGTCAATAAATTTCTTCATTGACCGAATTTAATAGGCTATAATAGTTTTAATATTTTCCCAAATTTACGGATTTTTACACAGACTGATGTTAATAAATCTCAATTTAAAAAGATATGTTTTCTAATTCAATTTTTTGCATTCATCTTTTCTAATAGATTCATTGAACTGAAAAAAGAAAATCGAAATTGATAAACCAATAATATTTAAGACATTTTTCAATTTGATAAAAGAAACTTTTTAATTTATAATCTATTTTTAGTCTCAGATCAATACGTAAAGTCAATTCATCTTTTATTCCTTATATTCAATGATAATGTAAAACTTATCTATTTTTAGCAGAGGTCAATACGTAAAGTCAAGTCTTAGATTTATTGACAACTCTAAGAATTATACAAGATTATGTGACCACATTTGAACTAATCACTGGACTCTAAAAATATATGAAAATAATAAATTGTTATATTGTCACGATTCGATGATTTATGAACCCATATCTGTCTTGAACCAACGCTAAGGTTATGGTACGGATATATATTATATCGCTCTTGATCAAACAATGTTCTAGAAGACTATGCAATTATCTAATGTAGAAAAAGGCAATATGACAAAATATTTATACAGAGGAATGGGGGAAAGCTAGGTATTTGATTGTTCGAAGCGGTCCTGTACTAAAGGGAAAAAACCTTGCCTGGAACACATTTAATATTTGTATTTGCCTGAAACACATTTAATATTTGTATTATAACGTAGCCAATATCGAATCTGGAAACTAGTCAAAATGTTCTCCTGGACTACATCTATCGCTTTAATTAGTTATTTATGTATGATCTGTTTTTTTTTCGGATTTCCAATTTAAATTTCTTTTCATTCGCCCTCTTAACGAGCTGAAACGTAGAATTACTTTCAGGGAATTTATTTTGTTTAGCCGATAAGTTCATTATTTCTTGGCCATTCTACACACTTGATCATGATTTTATAGATAAGTGATATACCTTTATTTTCAGGACAAAAAAAACTTGACCTCCTCCTAAAATTTTATCACTGGATCGAAAATGAATTACTTAATACTAGGATTATCATTTCTCTTAACTGTCTGTTACCTTCGAACAGCATTTGCTGATAGGTTGCCACCGAACACTGCCGCAATAGAAAGGGGAGGTTTGGCACGCCATAAAACCGGTTTAACTCTCCATTTCTTTCGAATGCCTGTATCAAGTCAGGACAATTGGGTTGGCAATTTCCCCAAATTGTTTTCGACCTGATTTCTCTCTTGTCTCCTGGACTTTGGCTTTTGACAGTTCTTTTCGGTACAATTGTTATTACTCCCACTGTAAAATAGACAAATCTAGCCAAAAACAAACGAACTTAAATAAATTACTCGAAAAATGTGATTTTTAAAATAATCTTCACTTATCTTAGCTTAAGATTGTCCCAGAATTGTCAAAGTAGAGTAAAGAATAGCCAAAAAGAAATGTAAAAAGTGTAAAATTTTCAATACTACTGCTGTAAATAAAAAGGCCGGTCGAATTTTCAAAATAGAGTAAATATTTTGACGGAAAAATTTAACTTTGGTCTTTGAACAAACGGTGAACATTTCTGCTTCTGACCTAACACAAGTTCCTGACATCCACTCCACGTTGACATATCCTTTTTGTATCTTTGTTTTTTTACAATAACAGCACCAGAAATTCCAAATGTGACTTTTTACTATATTTGTGTCTGTTTTCGATGCAGGTAATTTGGATGTCATGATTAACTCTCACATCGTTTTAGAAGATGCTAACTCATTCTGCTACATTTTTTGTCTTCAGTTGTACTTGACATTTCACTTAACTTTATAAATGAAATGAAGCCCGACTGACAGTCTGTTGCTGATTTCACATGTGATACCCATGGAACGGTTTCTGTACTGAAAAGACAAGAGTTGTTTAAGGTAGATCGACACTAATACACGGCGCATTCGATTGGCGCATTTGCGAAACACGAGTCGGATACGGAATTGTCTTGATTTTCAAGCCGGAAAATTCCTTATTTGGCCTTTTCATTGTGACGTCATGAAAGATCGGCATACACTTTCTCGCGAATTAGATCCCTTTTTCCGTAAAAATAATCAATTTTGTTAAGTATATAAAATATCTTTCTTAACCAAACGGTGAAATATAGATTTTTTCAGCTCAACATGTAGCTGAAGTATATATCTCTGAAATAGAAAAAAAAATCTGAGATTTATTTCATATAGAATCAAAATAATTAGCATGTTGTCACATTTCCTTATATATTCTTTGTAAATATTGCTGAAAAATACTGAATTTGGCCTGATTTTTAAAGCCTGTTAAGAGGAAAAGATGATCGGTGACATAACATTTTATTTTTATTTTTTTTAACAAATGGACCAGGGACTATACATTACAGGGATAAGACACTTCTAGTTACGTCTATGTATATTGTCATATTGAACTCGGACGGTCCTGAATTAATTCGTATCCGTATCCGGACCGGTAATTATCGCCGCCATCGAGATAGCGTGGGTTCAATTTCAAATTACGATTTCGGAGATTTTTTGGAATATAAAAACAGCTATAAAGTAAACCATAGTTCCTAACATATAGCACTTAAACTAAAGAGTTGTAAATAATTCGATTTTGAGCGTGAAAAGGGCCATATACGGGTATAAGAGTTTTAAAGCTGGGGTGGTCTTTATATCAGGATCGATTTGTTGCAAAACCCGTTCTACATGCATTGCTTGTACCTTTCATCACTTAATTTTGCCTGGTCTTAACGCATTAATTTAACATATGTTCTAAAAAATCAATGGCCCTTCTGTGTACCTGTTGCTTTTATATGGGATTGTTAATATTTTAGGCATCTTTGTCAGGGCTTGAAGTTTGTGTTTATTTCAAATCTGTTGACAACATTCATGCCATATGCATCACCCGTGCATTACATCACTCATTTTTTATTGGTCCTATAGCATGTATTTAACATTTTTTCTTTTATTTAATGTCCCTACTGTGTACCTGTTGCCTTTTTACAGTAAGATTTATAATTTTATAGGCATTTTTCAGGGCTTGAGGTAAGTGTTTATTTCGAGTGTGTTGACATACGTTCGTGCCACACGCATCATCCGTACATTGCATCACTCATTTTTTGTTGGTCCTATAGCATCCATTTAACATTTATTTGCTAAATTCAATGTCCCTACTATGTACCTGTTGCATTTTAGTAAGTATAGTGGTAATTTTTTAGGCATTTGTTCAGCGCTTGAAGACCGATGACAATATTTTCATTGGTGATGGGTTGAAGTCTGTTACGGAAGTTTTAAAAGACAAAAATGGCTTGTCTTTTGATACAATATTTTTGGATTTTCATTTCTTCTTCATTTTTTTAATTCTTAAAAATGACGTGCGAAAATGTAAAACAATTTAACCATGCTCTCGGTTTAATTCATCTTATTAAAATACGAAACTACGCGACTTTTAATTTACTACTAGCTCCGTACGTATGTCCAGGTTAATTTAGTTTTTTATCGAAAAGACATATCCCTCTAATGTATAGTCCCTGAATAGACTAAGATCTACAAAATACCTCAAAATAAAAAAATTCTGTCTGATATTTTATTAGGATCGATCTACCTTAAATCACCATCTGCTGAAAATATTCTCAGCAACATCGGTATATGATTTTCTTAATATTGGTACATGTAGATGCCTTTAGCATGAAATTTAAATAATATTCAACACTAAAGCCGACATAAGTAAAACAAAATAATAAATTTATTTAAACAACGACATGATAAATACGACCATTATGTACATTTTGCTAGGCCGAATGCAACAAAAGAAATAAGATTGTTTTGAAAATTAATCAACATTAGCCCTTTCAAAAATGAATATTTTTTTTACATATTTCGAATAATGATGATGATGATGATGATGATAACAAAAGAGTAATGCTGACCGACGACAATAGATCTCCATCAACATGGAATGTGGTCATCATATCTTACCCTTAAATGAGGAGTTTCTGACTAGAAAACAGCTATCTTGCTGTCAACATATTATGTACACACTTTCACATTAAGTACTTAATAATAATTTACATAGTAAGCACAGTTGTCGATTTTACAACTTAACTGTACCTGTAATTAAAAATCTCATACAAATAAAGTGTTGAATTGAACATATTCGCATACTTCTTTGCAAAAAATGTATGACAAAATATCACAAAGTAGTAATTTCCTAAAAATATTGTTATAGACTTTGTATTTTCCATGTATGTTAATGCTCGTTGTTTCTTCCATCCAAAAGTAAAACACGATCTCTACAGTCACTGTAGTCATTTGCCATCGCAGTATTTGGAAAAATGTATTTAAGGCACAACCTACTCTGCTAAATGATACAAGTTTGTCATCTAGCAGATAATACAAACCCAATTGCCAAAACCAATACATTAATGGTAGACAATGCTGCAGCGTTTGGATTGGCAGACAATTCTTCTGAAAATATAAGGATATAAGTAAACGTCAATATAACGCATCATAGGGTTTTAGTTAGTTTTTCTTAACATATAAATAAAAAAAATGTTTAAGACTATTATTCCGGGACGTGCCTGAATCAATGCCAAATGTGACCACACTTGTTGACAGGGGAAGTGTTGTTACTGTAGCAATTTGTGATACAAGATACATTCTTTCATAGATGCTTTATTGGAAAATTATCAACAACTTGCCGCTCTGGCCCGGGTCTCGATATCGTCTTTTCCGATACAAATGGCAGCACCATTTATTCAATAGAAACGGGCTTATGCCTCATTAACATCAAGCCCTTAATGTTCATTGACTGAATATTTAATACCTTATCCACCAAGAGAGCAACACATAAAATAGATAAGTTAGCTGTATTTTGGCTTGCGAATATAAAAAGCCTGGCAAAGACAAAGGAATAGCATAAAACAAAACGTGCAAATACAAGAGGTATTTTGGATAAAACGAAGTAATTAGAATATATAAAAGTAATAGCATTCAGCAATGCAAAACAAAAACAAATGGTAAAACCGCACACAGTGCATACACCAAGTGATATAAGTTTGTTTAATGAAAGTAATCATGTCAAATGCATAGCAACGCACATTCTAAAACTGATTTCTTGTCGCCAGTAAAACTTGAAGCTCATGTCAAACAACCATTAGTAACGGTTTTAAATCGGATTTGCTTATTGAAATGATATTTTACTGGCACACAATATAACCGACAAATATAGATGAACATGGTATAAGGACCAATAGACGTTGAACTTTATGCCCGGAATGGAATGAAAGGTAGCTTCTTATCGTACAATGAACTGCATTCAAGCTTACAGTTGACATGTTTCGCACAAACACGTAAACAAATTATTCCTATGCTCAACAAAACTCCTTCAAATTTGTTACAATCATTTCATTGGTAGCAAATTATGTACACAACCAATCGTGTATTCTGACCATAGCAATGACCAAATAAGGGGACTGAATGTACATTTGACTTCAAATTAAACATTGTCGTAAAAAGTCATACAAATTTACTGCAGTAACTGGAAAATAAAAAGAAAAGAAAGGAATAGTGATAAAAAAAAAGTTACAAAAAGAAAATCAACTAGGAAAAATTGGCAGATCCAGCCTGTTGGGGTTTGACCCCACCTTAATTCTCGAAAGATGGCAAAACTCGAATAAAGCCCGCACTGTTTATGGAAACAAACTGGAACACATTTTGTTTTCAGGACCGACTGGTGGAAAAGAGTTTCATTTGTAATTTTGAAAAAATCCTGCCTTGGTGCGATTCGTCTGTTTTTATATTGTTGACAAAATGTGCAGTTGCAAAATGGTTGAAAGTAATTTTGTTATTCAGAAAAAGATGAATATTGGCTATGGAACATACCAAGCATTTCAATAATTTGTATGACTATAAAATCCAACAAGATCTAGTAGTTTGATTTCAGAAATAGCTTGTAAAATGGAAAGTCTTAAATTCCGTCTCAAAACAGTTTATTTTAAGGGAACAGTTCAAAGTGGGATTTAGATCTGGGGAAAATGCTGGTAAAAAGGCATATTCCACTACGGGTCTCGATTGAAAAATGCGGAGGCAAATTTGCTCCGCCTATTTCAGAATAAATTAGGATGGAAATTCGTGATCTTTTTCACGGGGTCTAACTCCTCCGCGTTTGTATTAGTAGTCCGATAGAAATGGGTTTAAAATCCCTTTGATATTGTCTGACGAGAATACAAAGAAATGCGCTTGCAGATTAAACAACTACATCTATAGTAGTGCGACAAAGCAAATGATACAAAACAACACAAGTATCCAAAACGAACTAGCAGAGACAATTAAAGGAGTTGATACCCTTTTAAAAAAAAAACTATCAACTTTAAGCAGGTCCATCCACCACACCCCCTTCCAAACAAAAATACCATTTAAAACAAACAAACAAAAACAACTGAAAAAAAAACAAAAAGAAGGAAAATGAGTTTGTGAAACACTATATATGCCCCCAGATTCTACAGTGAAATAAATGAAAATACCAAATTATACCCATTTTTGACCCCTATGACCTTGACCTTTGACCAAATTTTTGTTTATTGCATATAAAGGTTCCTCTTGACAAGACCTATACACTTGCCAAGTATTAAAAGTTTATCTTACATAGTTCAAACGTTGTTTATTTCCATAAAAACGCCCAATTTAACCCCTTTATTCTGAAACAGATGAAGCCCCTTGGGCCTCTTGTTTATTGAAATAATTTTAATTGTTCAAAGTACCTGTTTAAACATGCTTTAAGAAACATACAGAAAAATACTGCATCAAGATCCGACAAAAAATTGAAAAATTCATTTTTTTCCATTTGTCCCCCTTTGGGCCTCTTGTTTCTCAAAACGGTAAATACTTCCTCAAATCTGTTGGCATACTACAGTTGCGCAATTTTATTAGCAATAACATAAAACAAACCCCGTCTCAGTACGTTAAATAATAAGGATTCTACAGTCAAATATGTGAAAACAGCCAAATTCACCCCTTTTTAGCCTCTGTGACCTTTGACCTGACCTAATTTTATTTTGTATATTTATGTTCCTCTTGACTAGACCTATACACATGCTAAGTATCAAAAGTCTACCTTATATAGTTCAAAAGTTATAGCCACGTTTAAAGTTTCGGACGCACAGACAAACAGACAGACAGACAGATAGGACAAAAACAATTCCCCCCGATCCTCGATCTGGGGGCATAAAAAAGGAAGAAAAAAAACTCGGGTAACAAACCACAAATCTCTTTAAACATCTTTTGAACGTAATAATTTGAATTGTTGATATCCAAAATTTCCGACACGACCCTACGAATCCCAATTTTACTGAAAAATGACATTTCGATGAAATCACCGAGTTACATGGAAGCAAACCTGCCATAGTCCTTGGTGGTCTCTCCAAAATAAATCGAATGCCATGGGTCGATATTGTACATATGTATAATGATAAAATATATACAAATGGGTAGGTTTTAATTTTATCGTATTCTAAAAGAATATTTTAGGATAAAAAAAATTGCCTATGCAACATTTCTCGTTTTCTACCAGAATTGTAAAATATGAGGAATTTGTGTATGTAACAGACACATTTTTCGTCGACAAGTTTTACACAGTCCATGAGCTTGTTGTTTGGAATACTCCAATTCTAAACCCGTTATCTTTATTGAATATTTACATCTTCTATTTTCACCATACGTACATTTTCAGTCAAATGTTTTAAAACTTCGTTAGAATAAAATTCATTATATATCAAATGCCCCCCAAATAATGGACAATTAAAAGTTGTTTTTTTTCTAGTGTGCTATTTGATTAGTCGAGATACAAATAAAATCACGTGAACGTTCCTAATTATGGTTTCTCACTTCACAGCAAGCCCCGCCTCATTGTTATCGACAAGCCAATGTAAGTAAGCATTTTTGCTTACAAACAATTTGTTGAAACCTTCTCAAGGAACATCCCACCGCTAAGCTTACTTGCAGTTCATTGTATTTGGTGCTTTGTTAAACAATTTAAAGCTGTGCAAAGCAGTCTCATGCGTCGGTCATAGAAATGGGAACTGGTCCACAAAATTTAAAACTGCAACATCAGTTTTAAACAAAGTAAAAAACAAGATGTGTTTGTGAAACACTACATATGCCCCCAGATTCCCAATTTTACCCCTTTTGGACCCCTATGACCTTGACCTTTGACCTTTGACCTAATTATTTTTTTGCATATTTATGTTCGTCTTGACTAGACCTATACACTTGCCAAGTATCAAAAGTCTACCTTATATAGTTCAAAAGTCATAGCCAAGGTTAAAGTTTCGGACAAACAGACAGACAGACAGGACAAAAACAATATGCCCCCCGATCCTCGATCTGGGGGCATAAAAATACAGAAAATACAAAAAATACAGACTTCAAAATGAAGAACAATAATAAAAGCGTTTTTCCTTCACTTGTTTTTACCATGTATTTGTAGAGACTTTGTCTCATGTGCATTTACTCCATGTCCTTTCATTCACCATTGTATAGATTGATTGATTGATTGATTGAATATTGTTTAACGTCTACTCAGCAATATTTCAGCTATATCAAGACGAGAACAAGTTTGTTAATAAATAATCACTTTGGGGTATGGAAAGGGCCATGGGACGGGAAATTCTGACTGCCACTGGAAAAGTAGGGTGAAATCGTCAAGGGCGGGGAATTTAGCCTTGTAGCCGATCACCTACGGACCACCCCAAAAAGAGCTTGCTACAAGGGTTCTTTAACGTGCAGGAAGCGTGGCATTTCTTCCAACACGTGGATCTGAGTTAACATCCCATCCGAAAGATGGGTTGTGTATTGATTAATCCCGCACATCCACGGAATGGGTCCTATTTCTATATCCCGGGACCCTCGGGGTCAGCCTCCGTTTAGGAGGGGTCACACCCCGCAAGCCGCAGATACTAGGTCCTATTTCTATATCCCGGGGTTCCCTTGGGGTTCTCTGTTAGGAAGACTCATACTCAAAGCTCAGAGGATGCTGCGGGCCTATTCATAAGCCGGGACCGCGCACGGCGGCCATTGTATGGAAAACTAGAAAATTTCGGTATGCTGTACACTGGTCTCAAGGAGTAACCTCTAATCAGCAGAATTAATATCAAATAATATGGAAAGCCATAATCTAAAAATAGTCCAAAAAGAAGTACTCAATTCCACAAATCTCAAAATAGGAAGCCAAACCCTGTACCAACGACACCTACCGAGTGCCATACACGGAATAAAGCCTCAGTATTTTTTAGGGGTAAGAATTTAGATAAAAATGTAGATACATGTAGATAAGTTGGGCTATTAGGAAAAAGAAAAAAAATCGATCAATATATAAATCAGATCTGCGCAAACAATTTTATAATTTCCTGGTTGTGTTGCAAGTTTACCTTGCAGCTGCAAATTTTGAAAACAGGTTCCCATTGTATTACCAACCCACCTGACGGCCAAGTACAGTTTAAAAATGTTTCATAAAGCACCAGCTACGATAGTTAAAACCTATCTATCGTACCAGAAATAAAATTGTCCCGATAGCATGTAAAGAAACAGTTTTCAGTTATAAAAATCTTTGCTTTGGGTATATCTTGCTTTTCTGAAAACAGTATTCATTTACTTTTAAAGCAATTTATTTTTAATGTATTGATATTACAACTATGAATTAATGCTTATCCTTTTAAGAGTACGCCAAGAACAAGCAACTAAGAAAAAAAAAATAGATCTTTCTTGTGCGAACAGTTTTAGTGCTAAAACATTAAAATAAATATAATAATAAAGCTATTTATTGTACTAATACAATAAAACATCTTGGGAATATTTTATATAATTGAAACTCTACTGTTTGCAAATTGTTTATCGGTTATTTGAACGAAACCAATTGGTAAATCGCTTAAAGCTAATTACTAAGCAAATACTTGTACAAAACTGTTTAATTTTAAAAATTAAATAATCGTTTTTAATTAATTTTTTAATCATTGAAAAAATAAATATACATTTCCTTTCTATTATCCTATAAATACTTTAATTTGTGTTTCAAAACGCAGCTCAAATTTCCACAACTGATCACTGAACTGAAAAATGTCTCAACAAATTCTACTTAAAGCTGAAGACACACATACATGTACTCAAATTGTAAAAATTTTTCCGTGTTGGTCATTTTAAATTTAAAGTAATTTGAAGTACTGTGATTTCATTTTAATTCGTGGGGTACAAATTTTCGTGGT
Organism: Modiolus philippinarum; assembly: GCA_002080025.1. Classification (NCBI taxonomy): domain Eukaryota; kingdom Metazoa; phylum Mollusca; class Bivalvia; order Mytilida; family Modiolidae; genus Modiolus; species Modiolus philippinarum. The sequence goes on along the minus strand of MJUU01003336.1, from coordinate 69,317 downwards.
TTTCGTGGGGGCCCCCAAACCACGAATTCAAATACTCAACGAAATATGATTTTCAAGTGAATGAACATAATGAAGGACCTGATCAACGCAGGCCATAAACCTTGCATTTGTACCTACAATGTATGTCCCACACAAACTGATATATCCAAAAAGGGGTAGATATATATATTCTCTTGAACCTTAAATAGCAGCAAAATAAGTTTAAATGCTTTATTTTCCCAGTTAACATATTAGCGGTTAATGGCTTCCTGTTTTGCTTTTCAATTACGATAAAGTGTTGATTTCCAGTTTAGTAATTTGAACAAGAACCATCTCAATTTAATTTTGAAAAGATTTTATCATTTAAACTTTTATAATTTTAATTATGATCTACTGAAAAGGGCATATTATTTTGCCATCAATACATGTGTCTATTAAATAATGGAGTAAGGTATAAATGTCAGATGATTACCAAATTACATAATATCTACACGTTAATTTCGGGTAACAGAAAAAATATACAGAGGAAGAAGTGATTAAAATGTTAGAGTTTCTCATCGGCAATATATTTGTCCAGTTTGGAGGATTTGTTTTTCAACAGACTATCGGAATTCCAATGGGCACAAACTGTGCACCTCTTTTGGCCGATCTATTTCTCCACTCATATGAAGCTGAATTCATCGAAGGGCTTCTTCAAAATAAAGATAAAAACTGGCCCAGTCCTTTAATTTCAGCTTCCGTTATATAGATGATATTTCATCATTAAACAATCCTCGCTTTGGTGATTTTCTTCATCTTATCTATCCAAAAGAGCTAGAAATTAAGATACTACAGATACTTCCACATCATCCTCGTTCCTTGACCTTCATCTTGAAATTGACAAAAGAGGTACACTACAAATTAGGCTATATGACAAACGCGATGACTTCACTTTTGCAATAGTCAACTTCCCCTTTCTTTGTAGCAACATTCCAAAAGCACCAGCATACGGAGTTTACATCTCCCAACTCATTCGCTACTCAAGGGCCTGTGGTCGATACAGTGACTACCTTGATAGAGCTCGGTTGCTTACAAATAGGCTACTTAAGCAAGGGTATGTTGCCCATAACTTGAGGTCATCACTACAGAAGTTTTACGGTCGACATCACGATCTTGTGGGATATCTGTTTACCAGATGACAACAGATCTTTCTCTTTGCCACTAAAGTTTGTTTTTTCTCTACCGGATTTAACTTTACTACCGGAGTTGACATGTTCAACACGACGGGTGTCTTATAAGAAGCAGGAGATGCTTACTCTACCGGTGCACCTGATCTCACCCATGGTTTTTATTGGGTCCGTGTTGTTCATTTTTGTATATGTGCGTGTCTTCATTTTCTTTTCTGTGCCGTGCTCATGTTATGTCTTCGTTTCTTTGTTTTTCCGACGTTGCCATTGCCCTTGGATTGTTATTTTCAGATTGACGGTTCGGTTCTCACTTACTTTGATTACAGGTACAGTTCAATATTTTGGTGTTTTGACACCAATACTGAAGGTACTAAAGCCATGAATTTTATAATTTTTATTTTTATTGATTTAAATTAAAAAGAAATTTTGGAAGAAGTGGCAATCCACGAATTCAGGTACACCACGAAATGTCTTTTTTTCTCTAACCACAAAAATTGGTACTCACGAAATTAAATGAATTCACAGTAACAGTAACAGGATGTAGGTCTGATAACATACCAAAATTATATGACTCCATTCGAAATATCATCGTACCATATAGTAACGCTATAGTTTACTTTTGATGAGAAGATAATTTATAAATATCGTTTTTTAATCTATTAGGCTTCTA